>SNQJ01S0023672.1:23846-35839 GCA_010110895.2 Picea sitchensis
CTCCTAGAGGGTTTCCCAGGATAAATGTTGTGTCTCTTGTGAATGTGTATTTCTCAGTGATCTTGTCCTTATGATGCTCTTATCTATTGAAATGCAAAGAACTATAATAATGGCATAAACATTAACAAGATTGTACCCAACACCCTTTGTCTTATATTGAGGACATGGAGTACCTCTTGAAACCATCAATTTCACTCAAAATATGACTTTCTAATACCTTTTCTTAGTATCAAGTTATTAATTAGTCAATTGTTGGAATACTGAGAGGGGGGGTGGGGGGGTTAATTATTATGGGCACTTAATTATTACTTTTAACCACAATATGTAACCATTAATTTCATCAACAATATATCATGAGCAATATAAATTAATAGAGCATAATATACATCCATAGAAACACAGTACACCAGAATTTATGTGGTAACCAAAATGGGAGAAAACCACAAAATGATTTTCTTATATATCAAAAGAATACATTCATTAGAAGCACCAACTTCCCAATTCTCTAGATACAACTGGAAGGGGGCTACATCTCCATATTTAGAGGCTTCAACCTCACAGGGTCTTCATTGCATCAACCTCTGACATAGCGCCTTCGTTCGTGAGATATTAAAGAATACCCCTAATTTCACTAGATATTGATAAATACCTCTCAAAATCCTTTTGTTGAACTCCCCTCCCAATACATCTTTCCAATAAAAGAAACCCCTATTTTAACTAAATACCCATTTCTATACCCCCCAATACCTATAAATCCCCTAAGACCCCACATCCCACCCCAATACCTACAATATATTGACTTTATTTTTAACAATTTATAAACCCCCTTTATGAATGAACGTAATAAGATATTGGTCAACAAGGTGAATCCCATGTGTACAACCTAAAGGAAGCTACAAGCCTGTGAATTCTTTAGCTCCAACTAGAAGGAGGCTACAATCCCTTGATTCTCAAACTCCAATCTGAAGGAATCTCCAACTCCTGAGTTCTCTGGCACCAACCAGAAAGAAGCTACAACCCCCTTTCCTTGCCCCATCCTACCACCCTAAAATATAAGTGTAGACCAACTGTCACTACCACAATCATTGCCATTGTCTTTGTCACTATCATTGTCACTACCACTGTCAGTGCCACTTTCTCATCAACCTGTTACCTGTCACATCAACATGTCATTGTATCCAACCTATCATTGTCATTGTATCATCAACCTGTAACTGATCATCAACATGAGCTATACAAGAAATTGTACCATATCATTCATCAACTGTGTACCAACATATGCATCAATGTATAAACCATACCATGATCAAATCATATACCATGTACCATCAATGACATACCAAGAAAGTTCCTCAAGCCAATATCACAAATGTTTGCCTCTAACAAAGAACCATAACATCCATAGAAAAAATACTAAGAATATGTCTCACACATATATCACCTCAATCATAGCAGCCTTATGCCCAAGAGGCCTCCAAGATATGCCTTAAGCATATTCCATACCATACATAAATCAAGCCTAAAAAGAACACATAAACAACATACCTTTACTCATGAAACTTGTAGCATACCATCTCATACTATGTCACAAACTTGTTGTACCTTCAACTCTTGTTGCAACTTGGACCTAGCTATCCTCCTCAAATATGTCTTGTCCTCGCGTGACTAAGACCTGCATTCTAGCGGGGCCTCACATGATGATCCCTTGATAACTTGTGGGGGTGCCTCATGGGACACTAGTAGTTTGACCCACGGGGGTCAACCAAACTAGGGTTTCCTCAGAAAATTTTTCTCTCCTCCGCAACCCAAGAAATCCTACACTTCATTCTTGTCACTACCTCATATTTTACTATCGCAAACTTGCCAAATAGATCACTAGTTCACTAGAAGATATTTGATAGAATAAATGAGTGAATGTATTGGTGAAAGACTCCTTGAGGTGTACTTATAATTTTGTTGGGAAACCTCTTTCCTTAATTTGAGGGGATTCTGAACGTTCTTGTTACAACCACTTTAACCTTTCATTAATGGTTTGTAACCAACTAGGGGCTTCTTGACCATTCTTCAGGGCTTCTAACTTCACAAGTCCATAACTCCTCAACCGTGAGGAACCATGTGGCATACCACCTATCATTAGAAATGGAATGACAAGGAATATGCATCCATGAGTGAGTTAGGTGCAGTCACACAATTATTCATGACCCTTTTCCATGATCAACTTCAAGTTCCATAACCACACCTTTAGGGCTTCTTGTAGACTTATTCAAAGAATCTTCCCGTGAGGGCCATGCTTAGACCTACACCATAATGGGACCACTTTGGAGACTTCTCCAAATACACACATCACATATGTCGACATCAATGAGAATAATTTYTTGTTGACATCAMTGATAACCAATTGTCCAACAATATCCCCCTTTGGCATTGATGGCAACACCGATGGCCTAGGAATATTCACTCTCTTCCTCATGCTCCCATTGTGATCATTGTTCCCCATGTAACCATTTCTCCCCCTGTCTACATGCATTTGTTATTTCTCTTCATTTCCATGCATCTGTTCTTTCTCTTTGTTTCCATGCATATGTTCTTTCTCTCCCCCTTTGGCATCAATGGAAAAGGGTAATTCTCCTTGGGGATGCTCTCCCCCTTTGGCATCAATCTAATTGCTTCCATCCTGGAAACTAGGACAAATGTCTCTTCAAAATATATACCTTCAATTTGAGAATATCCTTTACATACTAACCTTGCTTTTTTCTCTGGTTACCCATCCATCATCATTTAGTTTATTTCGAAAATCCCACTTAGCACCAATCAAATTCTTGTTATTTGGTCTTGGAACCAATTCCCATGTGTCATTCTTCTCTATCTGATCCAATTCTTCATCCATCTCCTTGATCCAATATTCATCCTTGCTATCCTCTTCAAAACTATTGGGTTCAATTGTAGATAAAAATGCTAGGTATTGTTGCTCAGGTGAAAGTATTCTTCTTTGGGTTTCAACTTCTGCATCTTTATTCCCAATAATCTATTCTGGTGGATGATTTTTCTATACTCGTTGGCTAGGTGTCTTAGGAGGTATATCTTGCTCATCTTCCTATTTTTCTTCTTATGGCTTCTCTTCTTCTACTAATTCTTCTTTTAGATCTTCCTCGTCATCCTACTCTTTTGAATCCTTGTTTCCTTCTTTTTCCTTCTATACACTTGTCTCGTTAATCATTACATTGATACTTTCCATGATTCTATTTATTCTTGGATCAAAGCATTTATATGCTTTTCTTTTGCTTGAATATCCAACTAGTATGCGCTTATCA
The DNA here is from genome assembly GCA_010110895.2 of Picea sitchensis. Lineage (NCBI taxonomy): Eukaryota > Viridiplantae > Streptophyta > Pinopsida > Pinales > Pinaceae > Picea > Picea sitchensis. The sequence goes on from SNQJ01S0023672.1 coordinate 27,158, forward strand.
ACTCAAGAGTAAATTTTTCCAAGCCTACCATCTTCTCTTTTGATATAGCATTTGCTTCCAAATACTCTAAAATTCTTCACATTTTTCGATCTTCCTTTCCATAACTCATAGAAAGTATTATCACTGTTACTTCTGAGCATTCGTATGTTCAAGATGTGAACTGTTGTATGTATTTCTTGTGCCCAAAAGATATCATTCAACTTGGAATCTTTAAACATGGTTTTGGCCATTTCCTGTATTGTTACGTTCTTTATTTCGACCACTTCATTTTGTTGAGGTGTCTTGGCTACGAAGAAATGTCTCTTTATCACATGTTCACCACATAAATCCATGAACTCCTTTAATCTAAGCTATCCTCCACTGTCTGATCTTAAGCACTTGATTTTCAAGTCCATCTCACTTTCAACCATTTCTTTGTATATATTGAAGTGTTCAAATTCTTCTGACTTCTTTGTGAGTAGGAAAATTGCAGTCATTATTGTGTAGTCATCAACCAATAGCATAAAGTAATGTTCACCATTTAATCCATCCGTTATTGTAGGTCCACATAAATAAGTGTGTACAATCTCCAATGGTTTTTTTGTGGACTACTCTTTTGATTTAAACTTAGTCTTGGTTTGTTTTTCTTGTAGACAATGTTCACATAGATAATTATTTGGCTTTGATATCTCATGCATTTCTTTCACTGCTTCCCTTATGATGATTTTGGAAAGGTTATCAATGTTTATGTGACCCATCCTTCTATGCCAGAGCCAACTTTCATTTTCCTTTCCTAAACAACATTTTTCCTTTCCAATCTCATTGAGGACGTATATGTTCTTTGAGGTTCTTTTAGTTGTGGCCGCCAATTTGTTTGATAATTCTTTTCTTATTTCACATTTAAATGAGTCAAACAAAAGATTGTGTCCTTGATCACACATTTTATTGACACTTCAAAGATTTTGCTTCATATCTTCAACCAGTAGAACATTTTTTTCTTTGGCATATTTTCTTCCAATCTTTATTATGCCTCTACCTATTATTCTGGTTGATTTATCATTTCCAAATGAATTTGATCCATCTCGTTCCTTCTTCACGGTTAAAAACCTATTATTGTCACATTTCATATTCTTCGAGCAATCAGTGTCAACATACTACCCACTTTTCTTGTATTGCGCTTGTAGAGAAAGCGAGCATTCTTCAGTGTTGAATTGATCCTGATTTTTTCTTCATATACTTTGTGGTTCATGTTTATGACTATTCATATTATGATTTGGTTCCTTTGGAGGAACATTCAATATACAATCTTTGGCCATGTGTCCAAAGTTGTTTCACTTGTAGCACTCTACCTCATTACTTAGTGAATCAAAATTGTTGTGATTTATGTCTTGTGATTCTTGTGGCTTTCTAAGATAGTTGTTGTTTGAATATCCCTTTGTAACATATCGTTTTCCTGAGCACACTTTTATTGACTTATTCTTTGAGGACACTTGCGTGCAATTAATCCAATTATGATACATTATGATTTCGTTTTGATTATGGGCTATATATAATGATGATGATGTATTGTGATTTATTGTTATTTTTATGTATATGTATTGGAAAATTATATTGGCAAGTTTTCTTGAGTGTGTAGGACACACAATAGGTTATGGATGGTGATGGACTCATGAAATTCTTTTGAATCTGTATTTAGTCAGGGAGAGGATTGTATTTGTTTGAGTATTTCATTTTGCGCACATGTGACATATGATTGATGACATTATGATTTATGTATATGGATTATTGACATTGTTTTTGTCAGTGGATACATGCTTGATGATGCTTGCTAATATGACTCACATAAGCATTTAAGGGGCCATGCACATAAATGAGACATTTGAGGGAGAGGTGTGGTAGCATCCCTGTCATAGCCTACTAGCACTCTCGCCATGACCTGAACTGTAGGTTAACGATTTCCTAGTTTGAGAGGTCCATGATGTCGTGAAGGAGGAATGAGGCAGTCACTAATGAATATTTCTAAGGGATGTGCAATAAGGAAAAATACTTATTCCTAAGAATCGCTTAGTTTCTCACAAGGTCGAACAAGTGGAGTGTTGACTCCAAGGGTCGGATAAACTTCCAAAAATAGTCAAAGGCGAGTGGCACCCTTAGAGCATGAAGGTGCGTCTTGAAGGGAACATCGTGTAACTAAAACAAGAGTCAATAAATCTAGGTGGCCTAGAAAACATTTAAATGGTTAGACCTTATTAGAATAAAATAATCAATTAGTCAATATAATATAAATCTTAACAAAAGTCTAAGCTTAAGTCTAAACCTAAGTCTAACACTAAGTCTAAGTCTAAAATTTAAATAAATGACTAAATGAACTATGACATAAGTTAAAATATTTGAGATAAATTCAAACTCTAGAAAAAATGGGGAATAAATTTAAAGGGGTGCACAAAATGCACATGTGTGCATGAAATTAATAAAATGGATTTTTAAAATAGAAATAAATAATAACTTGAGAGAATAGGTGTATACATAGAATAGTATCTTAAGTCAAGCTACCACTATGTCTAACTAGAAGAAGACTCATAATCTAACTCTAACTAAGATCTAGTTAGGAGACACTCATTAAATGAGAATTTGGGGAAGAAAGGGACAACTAAGAGAGAAAATAGGAACACATTGGGGAAACTGGGGGAAATTGGCTTTTTAAATAAAATAAAAAGGTATTACTTGTGCAACTTGGGGAGAGTGAGACAAGTGTGTGGGTGAATAATCCTAATTAAATTAATTAAAAATATAATTAATTGTGCATGAGGACATGTGTCAATGAGTATTTTTCTCTAAAACAAATGTGGTAGAAGGGAAATGGATCTCACTTTGGATAATACTATCATGCTGCCAAAATTTGGTTGACTGTGTTTTACTTCTGAGAGTTGGGATTTCAAGCTTGAGAAAGAGTGGAAGCTCTTCCTTGTGAGGAAAGCTTGGAGCTATTGTTTTTCTGGTTTCTTGTGTGTGGACCATTTGCAACTCAGGGGGGATAAGGGGGAAGAAGACTAGCCCTAGCATTGGCTGGGAGGTACTAATGAAGTCACTTGGATTGGAAAGCTAAAGACATGGATCAAACAACGAGCTCCAGTTAGGATCTACATAGAGTTAGTTCAAGGGAAATATTATCTTCATTGATCAACCACCTCGATCATGATATTTCCTTGTATGATTATTATTTGATAGGACATTAAAAATTGTTATTTATTAATAATAGTAATATTTTCTCAGTTGTCAAACCAATGGGGAAGAAGAGTACCCCTAGAGTTGGCTAGGAGGTACTGATGAAGTCAGTTGGATTGGCAAGCTGAAGCAAGGGATCACACGATGGGCTCTAAGTAAGCTCTACATCAAGTAGTTTGAGGAAATATTGTCTTCATTGATCAACCACCTCGGTCACGATATTTTGTTATATAATTAGTATTTGATAGGACATTAAAAAAAATTATTCATTAAAAATAATAATATTTCCTTAGTTTTCAAACTTTCAGTTTTTAATATGGATATAAATATACATTTTACAAAGAATATGATGGATGTGGTTAGAATGTGTTAAAACCGTATTACTATAAAAATGGCAAAATGATTTTAATGAAAAAACTTCATATAATTAAGATATACTCTCATGCTTACTGTACATACGTCTAAATTAATTCAGATTCAAGTCTCTTGCGATTCAGTTTGATTACGATCTCCAAACTCATCATGGTTGTGAAATTTTAAATAAATAAATAAACATATTTATATATTGAACGATTGTATTATGGGATAATATCATGGTAACTACAAGATATTGATTTTATTAATCTCCATCTTCCTACGAATAGAGACACTTGAGGCATGATTATATTAAACAGTTATGTGTATGATATCATCGAGTTTTTTTATTCCAGTTAATTATAATTACTTGAATATCGGAAACATAACTATAGATTTTATTTACAATGAATTCCTACCCATAAAAAATAGGATTATGGGGAAGTCAAACCATTACTCTCTTTCCTCGACTAGTGGTCGACAACTTTAATATCCTCAGTCGGGACAGTGTCGAACTGTCGACCTTGGTTTTGATTTGAGAATTTATATAGAGCGAGGATTTATGCAATTTACTGTTTCCAGATTCTCAATATATATATATATATATATTGAATAGAATCATATTCTGAATCTTCCCTACTCTCACCTTCTTTTACAATAACGAGTTATAATTTGTATTTCCTTAGGAACTAGAAGGAATTAATATCTAATGTCTTATCATCTTGAAATGTAGCTTGAGTCTATTCTTTTAGGGCCTAAATCTTACGACTTAAATGATATTTGGTAATAATACTACCAATGATTGGTTGTCAACCTTCATAAAATTATCATGGTTTCTTAATAAATATAATTACAACCAGTATAAATATTGAATTAATAATAATTGATAGTATTGTTTCTATGGTATGTGTAATTGAAATCATTTTAGTATTGAATTAATATTTATATTAGTATATTAATATTTTGAAAGAGATGAAGAATATAAATTTAATTGAATCAATAATTTTATTATATTCTATATCTTCTTAAAAGTCTTGATCTTTTGATTTTAGTAATTGGGTAGGAAGTATATATATTTTTTTACTTGAAGGATATGAATGATGTTAATGATATACAAGGGAATAATATTATTGCTTATTGTTATAATTATTTTGTGTATAGTTGATGAGATGATGCTCTGCTTATTATTTTCATTAATGTTTACGTCGTCATTATAGTTATCTTGTGTGTGGATTATAACATTGAGATGTTATGGATTAGAAATGTTTAGTAATGGACTTAAACCAAATGATTGATTAAATTATTATGAATTGAAATTGTATGATGAACTGAAAAATGGTGTATCAGTATAAGAAGTTATTGAATGAATTGTTTTATTATTGATTAAGTACCCTACCATCAGAACTAGTCTTGAGTCTATATTAAAGTTGGTTATGGAAATAAATACCTCCATGCTCCTCAAAACAGTTGCCAGTCCTGGGACCTTCAATGTCAAAATCAATCGGATGAATCTTGGACTTGAGTGTTGATTATGTGTCTTAGAGGTCCTAACCTTGCAGGATAGGTTGGGCGGGTAGACACTGTATGTTATCTTTATGTGATGTGATTGATATATAAACAACATTGAAGTTGTATCTGAATCGTATTGTGCATTGAGATGAATGAAAATAGGATGTGTAACTATTGATGTATGTCTATGTCGTGTATCACTTGTTCCTAAAAAAAATAGTTACCACTACTATACTCACTTACTTTAAGTATTAACAGAGGGGTATTTACATATGGTATCAAAGTGGGTTAAACCCCAGGACATTGGAACATTATGCCTTCCACTGTGTTAAATAAATGATTCAATATGTATCACTAATTAATTTTTAAATTGTCCATGCAGGTAATCATGATTAGAGGACGTAGGGGAATTAGACGACGTGATTTTGAAGGAACAAGTGTGACACCTCTGATAGTATCCACGCTAGAGGGGTATAACCCCTAGGGAGATGAGAAGACTACTCAACAGGAGAAGGTTTATTTGGGATATGTGGTAGGTATGGTGATATCCTTCCATAAGATGTCTGAGGTGTTGATCAACCGCCTAGATCGAGATGAGGGAAGAGAGTTTCTTCCCAATGAGGGATCACAACGCACACCATCTCGTAGTAGTAGTGTACACAAAGAACTCAAGAAGGTGAAGTTTCCTAAGTTATGGGGTGCCACAGACGACTTAGTTGACGAGGCATGGTTGGAGAACATGGTGATGTGCTTGACACTTCGTAATTACACCTCCAACATGAAGGTCTGCATGGCGGTCTTCCAACTGAAAGGGAGGGCTCTTCTTTGATGGAAGACACTCCTACCTCAATTAAACATGGTTGTTGAAGACCTGTCATGGGAATTGTTCAAGGAATGATTCTAGGAGAGGTACTTGTGGGATGAATTCATTGAGCGTCAAATTAATGAGTTCAATTCCTTACAATAGGGTAGTCATATGGTGTTGGAGTATGAGTCTAGGTTCATGGACCTACTTAGGTATACTCCACATCTGAACACAGAGAAGTTAAAGGTCAACAAGTTTATGTTCGGGATTAACTTAAACATTCATACAAAGGTGAGGATCCTAATGCCTTAGACGTTGCACAATGCAATTCAAAAGGCCCTCATAGTTGAGAAAGAGCTGAATAGTGGGGGTCAGGGCATGACTCCTTCTAGATCGAATGGACATATGACATCAAGAGTGCAACAACATCATACACCATCCAAACAGACTTCTAGGCATCAAGATACGCGTAGAGGACCTATGTTCTCGACACCACCACGACATAATCCTCAGCAGATGCCTCCTTACAGAGCACCAAAACAACAACAACAACAATGTCGTCCACAACAACAACAACATTTCAGGCATGTTCAACAAAACAGACCAGGATCACAGACTGTTAGGCTAGTATCTTCTACTTCGGGTATCAGGAGAATTAGACCAAAGGCTAGATGTTGGACATGTGGAGAGCCACATTACCAATGAGATTTTTCGATTAAGAAGGCCAGAGTGGTTTGATCGTCAGGATCCACTACAGTTGGATATTTGGGCAAGGCCCATAGGATACATGCAACGTTGAAAAACTGCCAGGCTGAGCACTAGTCCATTGTGCTTGAGACGTCAGGTACAATCGTCGATCAAACTTTTAGTATTTTGATAGATCCAGGTGCTACAAAGAGATTTATTTCTAGTGCAGTGCTAAAGAGAATTAAGGTAAAGGTAGTAGAGAAGGACGAGTTCAGATACGTAGAAATAACATCTGCTACCAAAAAGAAAGTTGGTAGAAAGGTTACGAATTGTAGCATTAATTTAGGAGATTTTTTTTATGAAGGACAACCTATATGTCATGATATTAGGATCTTATGACATAATGACAGGCATGGAATGGTTGGAATCACATGACGTGATACCTAACTGTAAGACAAAATAGTTAACTTTGATGGATGATTTAGGTCAGAGTAGAGTGATTGTAGGAAGAAACCAAGGGGTGTCTCTGAGGTTTATTTCTTTCCTACAATTGCATAAGAGTATGCACAAGGGATGCAAGTTATATGCTATCTTAGCGCTAGAAGAAAAGGGCGAGGTGGAAGGGCTAGAAGACCTTCCTATAGTACAACACGAGTTTGCAGACGTATTTCCACAAGAGTTTCCAGGTTTACTGCCCAAAAGAGAGTTGGAGTTTACAATAGACTTAAAACCTGGAATTGAACCAATAACGAGAATTCCTTATCAGATGCCAACACCTAAATTACAAGAGTTGAAAATTAAATTGAAGGAGTTGTTGGATTTGGGACTTAAAATTCTGAGCATATTGTCGTGGGTTGTGCCAATGATTTTTTTTAGAAAGAAGGATGGGTTGTGGAGGCTTTGTATTGACTATCATCAATTGAACAAAGTGACGATCAAGAACCAGTATTTGTTTCCAAGGATAGATGATTTATTTGATAATATAAAGGGATCAATGGTATTTTCTATTAGAAAAACAAGACCATGGAGCAATAAAATAAAACAAATGCAGAACCAAAACACAAAATATACACAATACAATAGAGACACAGATTTACGTGGTTCACCCAGTGTGGGCTACGTCCACCAGAGAAATTGCCAGGTGCTTCCTTTATTATTATCCAGCATATGAAGGGATACAACCTATAGCAAACCCGATGTAACTTCCTCTTCTTTCTCTCACAACCTCCTATCTCAGAATACAATATTTGTCATCCAACGATAAGCGCAATACATTTCCCTCATAAAAGAGGGTTGCCTTCTAGGGGGTAAAACCCTAACATAATCTCTATCATTATATCTGTGACCTTATAATGAACGGTCCAGATTTAGAATGAAATTACAATATACATTAACAAGGCAATTTTTCCTTCGGGGGCTTCGCCCCCGAACCCCCACCTGCCCCCAAACCCCCCAGACCTCGCAAAGAGGGTACCCCCCCATCTACACTCCCCCGCGTGGAAGAGTGTACATAATTCTGGGGTGTAAATACTTCATGGGGTATAAACATGGCTGAAAGTAAAAGACCTCTGAATCAGGAAGATAATCAGGCTTCACAACCAACATTTTCAAAGATTGACTTGAGATCAGGATATCACCAGTTACAGATAAAATAGGAATATGTCCCTAAGACCGTGTTTAAGACGATATTCAGACACTATGAGTTTATAGTCTTACCATTCAATTTGATGAACGCCCCGGGGGTATTCATGAGTTTGATGAATGGAGTGTTCTATGAATACTTGGAAAAGTTTGTTCAAGTATTTATTGATGACATACTTATTTATTATTGGAAGTAAGAAGAGCATAATGAACACTTGAGATCGGTCCTATAATGTCTAAGAGAAAACAAATTGTACGGGAAGCTATCAAAATTTTCTTTTTACCAATCAAAGATTCATTACTTGGGACATATCATATCTGGTGAAGGTATATTTGTGGATCCAACGAAAGTAGAGGATATTATGGAATGGACAGAACCAAAAAATGTACAATAAGTATGTATATTTATGGGTTTAGAAGGATATTACTGACGGTTTGTCGAAGGTTTTTCTAAAATAGAAAATCCAATCATGAAATTACAA
>SNQJ01S0023672.1:35889-54404 GCA_010110895.2 Picea sitchensis
AAAGATTCATTACTTGGGACATATCATATCTGGTGAAGGTATATTTGTGGATCCAACGAAAGTAGAGGATATTATGGAATGGACAGAACCAAAAAATGTACAATAAGTATGTATATTTATGGGTTTAGAAGGATATTACTGACAGTTTGTCGAAGGTTTTTCTAAGATAGAAAATCCAATCATGAAATTACAAAAAAAAAAAAAAAAGTTTGTATGGATAGAGAAATGTGCAAAAGCATTTCAAAATCTCAAGGAGTTGTTAACGACAACGCCAAGACTAAATTCCTTGACATGGAAAAATAATTCTTGGTATGTACAGATGCATCCAAGGAAGGTTTAGGCAGATTTTTGATGCAAGACGGTCGAGTGATCGCTTACATTTCAAGGAAATTGAGAAGGCACGAGGAAAACTATGCAACACATAACTTGGAATTATTAGCAATTGTATATGCCTTAAGAGTATGGAGACATTATCTGATTGTACAAAAATTTGAATTAAAGATAGATCACTGTGGATTGTAGCATATATTTACATAGAGTGACTTGAACACGCAACAAAGGCATTGGTCAAAATTACTTAGCGAATACGACTTTGAGATCTCATATATTAAAGGAACTATTAACAGAGTAGAAGATGTGTTGAGTCGGAGACCAAGCATATTCTTAGTAATACCTCCTAAGATGAATCTTCAAGAAAATATTATAGCTCTACAGATTGATGATGACTGGTATAAGGAAGTTAAGGATTTTATTGGAAAAAATACCATGATGGTACCGAAGTTTGACGGTTATTCATTGGACAGTGACAGATTGTTGATATTTAATGACAAAATTTACATACCGCCTAACGATGAATTAAGAATTTTGATCTTAAGAGAAGATCATCGAGTAGTATACATGGCTCACTCGGGAGTCACGGACATGAAGTCATACCTTAAGCCCTTATTCTTCCAGAAAGGAATGAAAACGGACATATTTAGTTACATGGCGAGATGTCTAGAATTTCAGCGAGTGAAAGCTAAATAGAGACATCCAAGAGGATTTTTATAGACACACGCTATACCTAAATCGAAAGGGAGGTCATTTAAATGGATTTTATTGTGGGATTTCCATTGATGGCAAGGAGACACGATTTTATTTTTGTGTTCATTGACACTCTGACGAAGAGTTCACACTTTATTCCAGTGTATATGACGTATCAGGCACCAGACATAGCTAGAGTATTTGTTAGCGATATTGTGAGATTACATGGTGTACCAAGAAGGATCATATCTGAGCAAGGATCGGTGTTCACATGACTCTTTTGGACCAATTTCCAAGAGGCCTTGGGAACACAATTGAATTTTAATACAACATATCACCGAGAGACAGATGGACAAACAAAAAGAACTAACTAGATTTTGGAGGATATGTTGCGTATGTATGTAATGGGCCAACAAAAAAATTGGGAAGACTTTTTTCCACTTGTAGAGTTTGCATACAACAATAGTTACCAGAGTATGCTTAATATGGAACCATTTGAGTTCCTTTACAGGCGATTGTGTCGGACTCCATTGAGTTGGGATCGACTTGAGGATAAGGTCCTGGTAGAACCAGAATTAATCCAATAAATGGAAGAACAGATCCAATCGATAAGATAAAGGATTAAAGAAGCACAGGATCAACAGAAAAGTTATGGTGATGTGCATCATGTTGACCGCAATTATGAAGTTGGCGACAAAGTTTTCTTGCGGGTAAAACTGCACAAGATTTTGATCAAGTTTGTAAAGGGTGCTAAAGTCTCTCATAGGTTTGTGGGACCTTTCGAGGTTGTGGAAAACAAAGGACTCATGTCTTATCGAATAGCCTTGCCTAATTCTTTAAGGAGTATGCACAATGTATTTCATGTATCTGTTTTACGACATTATATTAGTGATCTATCGCATGTTATTGACATGAGTTATTTGTAGGTGTTAGACAAGGGTTATCTCATGGTGGATCCAATCCACATTATGGACCATCACATTCGACAACTACGACATTGAATAGTCTATCAGTTCAAGGTCTAGTGAAACAATTATAGCCCACACTTGACTACCTGGGAGGACGCATATGAGATGTGTCAAGAGTTTCCTTACTTGTTTGATAGATTAGACATTTAGATCTATGTCAGATACATTTATTTACCTTCATTTATATACTATACAATATTCGGGATGAAGTTTAAGACAAGAGGGGGTGTATGTAACATTTTGTTCTACTGAGAACACTTTTATTGACTTTTTCTTTGAGGACACATGCGTGCACGTGATCCGGTTTTGTTAAATTATGATTTCGTTTCGATTATGGGCTATATATGATGATGATGATGATGTATTGTGACTTATTTTTATTTTGATGTATATGTAATGACAGATGATATTGATGAATTTTCCTGAGTGTGCAGGACACATGACAGGTTATGTATGTTGATGGCATCAATGGACTTCCTTGGATTCTGGATTGAGTCAGGGAGTAGATTGTATTTGTTTGAGTATTTCATTTTATGCACATGTGACATATGATTGATGACAATATGATTTATGTATATGGATTATTGATGCTATTTTTGTCAGTGGATGTAGGCTTGACGATGCTTGTTAATACGACTCACATGAAAAGTAAAGGGGCCATGCACAGAAACTAGATATTTGAGGGAGAGGTGTGGAAGCATCCCTGTCACATCCTACTACCACTCCCACCATGACCTTAATTGTAGGTTAATAATTACCTAGTTCGAAAGGTCCACGATGCCATGAGGGAAAAATGAGACAGTCGCTCACGAATATTTCTAAGGGGCGCACAATAAGGTGAAATCCTTATTCTTTAGAAGCCCTTAGTCTCTCAAAAGGTTGGTCAAGTGGAGTGTTGACTCCAAGGGTCGGACAAACTTCCAAAAACAATCAAAGGCGAGTGGCACCCTTGGAGCACAAAGCTGCATCTTGAAGGGCACGTCGCGTAATTAAAACATGAGTCAATAAATATAGGTGGCCTAGAAAACATTTAAATGGTTAGACCTTGCTAGAATAAAATAATTAATTAGTTAGTATAATATAAATCCTAACAAACTTATAAGCCTAAGTATAATACCAAGTCTAAGTCTAAAATTCAAATAAATTACTAAATGAACTATGGCATAAGTTAAAATATTTGAGATAAATTCAAACTCTAGAAAAAATGGGGAATAAATTTAAAGGAGTGGAAAAAATGCACATGTGTGCATGAAATTAATAAAAGTTATTTTTAAAATAGAAATAAATAATAAATTGAGAGAATAGGTGTATACATAGAATGGTATCTTAAGTCAAGCTACCACTAAGTCTAACTAGAAGAAGAATCATAATCCAACTCTAACTAAGATCTAGTTAGGAGACACTCATTAAATGCGAATTTGAGAAACAAAGGGACAACTAAGAGAAAAAATAGGAACACATTGGGGAGAGTGTGTCAAGTGTGTGGGTGAATAATCCTAATTAAATTAATTAAAAAAATAATTAATTGTGCATGACGACATGTGTCATTGTGGATTTTTCTATAAAACAAATGTGGTAGAAGGGAAATGGATCTCACTTTGGATAGTACTGTTATGCTCCCAAAATTTGGTTTATTGTGTTTTACTTGTGAGAGTTGGAATTTCAATCTTGAGAAATAGTGGAAGCTCTTCCTTTCAAGGAAAGCTTGGAGCTATTGTTTTTATGTTTTCTTTTGTGTGGCCCCTTTGCAAATCGGGGGCGATAAGGTGGAAGAAGAGTACCCCTAGCATTGGCTGGGAGGTACTGGTGAAGTCACTTGGATTGGAAAGACAAAGCTAGTGATCACACGATGAGCTCCAGTTAATATCTACATCGAGTTAGTTCGAGGGAAATATTGTCTTCATTGATCAGCGACCCTAGTCATGGTATTTCATTGTATCAATATTATTTGATAGGACATTAAAATTTGTTATCCATTAAGAATAGTAAGATTTCCTCATTTTTCAAACTAAGGGGGAAGAAAAGTAACCCTAGAATTGACTGGGAGCTATAGATGAAATCACTTGTATTGGCAAGTTGAAGCCAGATCACACGACGAGCTCATGTTAAGATCTACATCAAGTTAGTTCGAGGGAAAGATTGTCTTCATTGATCAACCACCTCGGTCACGGTATTTCATTATATGATTATTATTTGAAAGGACATTAAAATTCGTTATTCATTAAGAATAGTAAGATTTCCTCAGTTGTCAATCTTTCAATTTTTAATATGGATATAAATCTACATTTTAAAAAGAATATGATGGATCTGGTTAGAATGTATTAAAATCATATTACTGTACAAAATGGCAAAATGATTTTAATGAAAACCTTCATAGAATTAAGATATGATCTAATGCTTACTATACATATGTCTAAATCAATTCGGATTTAGGTCTCTTGCGATTCAGTCTGATTACAATACCCAAACTCATCATGGTTGTGAAATTTTAAATATATATATCTACATAAAATTTTGTTGTAGATATCCTGATATTGAACGACTGTATTATAGGATAATATCAGAGTAACTGCAAGATATTGATTTTATTAATATCCATCTTCTTTCTAATAGAGATAGTTGAGGCGTGATTATATTAACCAATTATGTCTATGATATCGTCGAGTTTGTGTATTCCAGTTAATTATAATTACTTGAATATTGGAAACATAACTCTCGATTTTCTTTACAATGAATTCCTACCCCTAAACGATAGGATTATGGGGATGCCGACATGATTTATCTGTATTATTTTTGTGAACTAAAGGTTGGAGTCTGTAAATTGGATGATCAAGAATCTGTCATGCTTATAGTTTTTCTATGAGACCAAAATATTTTCGATTGACTTCGAGGGTTAGATAATTAATGATTAAAATTTTGTTGGCGCTATTAAACTTAACAACAAGTTAACCATTACTCTCTTTCCGTTGTTCTTCTTTATAGAACTTTTGATCTCAACGACTTCCACTCTACGTCTACACCTAAGTTTTAGTATTTAACTCGACTAGTGTCGACAACTTTGATATCCTCAGTCGGGATAGTGTCGAATTGTCGACCTTGGTTTTGATTTGAGAATTTTTATAGAGAGATATTAATGCAATTTACTATTTTTATATTTTTTCTCTCTCTATATATATACTAGCACAATGGTTAATATAGCAGTTGGAGAATGTCGAAAGGTATCAGTTGGTAAAGAATTTATTAAATTTTATTATTGATTAACAAATAAACGGTTGCTCTTCATTTATCTGGTGTTAATATTTTAATTTATGTTAATCACTTACGTGGCAATGCTATCAAAGTAATTTTTAAATATAATTAGGTAAATGTAAAAAAATAAACACATAAACAGATGTCTTTATAATAGCTAGGAAGTTAATGATTGAAATCACAACCATTTATTTTGTGTGACTACTAAGAATATTCCAGCCATATTTAATCATGTCCATAAAAAACTTATTAAGCACTAAACCCCTATAAAATTTGCCTATTATCAATAAGTGTACACCTTTCAATGTAATAAATTAAATAGAATCGTATTCTAAATATTCCCTACGCTCATTGTCTTTTGCAATAATGGGTTATAATTTGTATTGCCTTAGTAACCAGAAGGAATTAATATCTAACGTCTAATCATCTTGAAATGTAGCTTGAGTCTATTATTTTAGGGCCTAAATCTTACGACTTAAATGATATTTGGTAATAAGACTACCAATGATTGGTTGTCAACCTTCATAAAAGTATCATGGTTTCTTAATAAATATAATTACAACCAATATAAATATTGAATTAATAATAAATGATAGTATTGTTTCTATGGTATGTGTAATTTAAATCATTTTAGTATTGAATTACTATTGATATTAGTATATTAATATTTTGAAAGAGATGATGAATATAAATTTAATTGAACCAATAATTTAATTATATTCTATATCTCCTTTAAACTCTTGATCTTTTGATTTTAGTAATTGCGTAGGAAGTATATATAATTTTTACTTTAAGAAGATGAATGACGTTAATGATATACAAGGGAATAAAATTATTGCTTATTCCATTGTTATAATTATTTTGTGTATAGTTGATGAGATGATGTTCTTCTTATTATTTTCATTATTGTTTACTTTGTCATTAAAGTGATATTGTGTGTATTATAGTACTGAGATGTTATGAATTAGAAATGTTTAGTAATGGAATTAAATTATATGATTGAGTAAATTCTTATGAATTGAAATTGTATGATGAAATGAAAAATGGTGTATCAGTATAAGAAGTTATTGAATGAATTGTTTGTTTATTGATTAAGTACCCTACCATCATAACTAGTCCCAAGTCTATATTAAAGTTGGTTATGGGAATAAATACCTCCATTCACCTTAGAACAGTCGCCAGCCATGAGACCTTCAATGGTCAAAATCAATCAGATTAATCCTAGACTTGAGCATTGATTATGTGTCTTGGAGGTCCTAACCTTGCAAGGTAGGTTGGGCGGGTAGACACTGTATGTTATCTTTATGTGATGTGATTGATCTATAAATAACATTGAAGTTATATATGAATCTTACTGTGCATTGAGATGAATGAAAATATAATGTGTAACTATTGATGTATGTCTATGTCGCGTATCACTTGTTCCAAAAAAAAAAAAAAAAAAAATTAACACTACTGTACTCAATTATTTTAAGTCTTAATGGAGGTGTATTTACACCCTCACAGTTGCTTTTGTTCTTGGCATAATCTCTACAATTTGCATCTTTGTGACCAAAATTGTTACAAGAATAGGATAAACGAAGAAAAATAGTTTGATACCTGGATGTAGGGGATATCTGAATAATGTTTCTCTTCTAAAGCCTTCTTCTTCTTGAGATGTTGTTGATCGTTGATTTTTTGTTTTAAATCTTCTAGGTGTTCCAGTTCCTCTGTGATTTTATTCTTGGATTTTTCTTGGACCTATGACAATTTATGCATAGCATCTTTGTTATGCTTCATGTTCTCGTCTTAGAGTTTGAACCTTTATTTAACTACATCTGGTTATACCCTAGTTCGGACCTGTCATAGTACGAACTTTGACTGTTGATGCTCTCATCCAATATTTTCGTGTTATTCTAATGCATATTTTTATTCTAATGATATTTTCTTGAGGTAAATATTTCTTCTTCCAAGCTTTCAATCATCTTCTCCTTATATTCTAACTGATTTATGAGCATCTTTTCAATCATTTTGTCTTCTTCTACCTAGATTTTTAAATTTGTGATTATATGTTTGATTTCTTCTGAGTTGGAATTTTGAGATCCTTCTTTCTTCTTTAACTCTTCCTTGAGTGACTTGATTTTCTTTCTTTCTTTCCCTAGTTATTCTACGACCCTCATTTATTCTTCTCTAATATTGACTTCACCTTCTTCTTCAGATTCTTTGTAATCTTCAACTTCCATGAAGAGTACTCATTTTGAATCATTGTCACTATCATCATCCTCGTCTGATGAAGCACTGTCTTCCTTTGAGTAGAAATTTTTCTTGAAGAATTGATTTTTGTTCCTTCTCTTGTCTCCCTTTTGATTTTTCTTTTTCTTCTTAGGATATTCTTCTTCATTGCTACCTTTATTCTTAGCACAAGAAAATTTAGAAGAAAAATGACCAATACCATCACAATTAAAGCATTTCAATGGAAGCATACATTTTAATTGTTTGTTCCTCTTTTTAGCTTCCTTACGAAGTTCTCCACTTCTTCATCTTCCTCTGAATCTAGTTTTGAGTTTTGCTTGCTTTTCTTCTTTGTCTTCTTGGATGCTTTAAATGTTTATTCCTTCGTGAATGGATTCTATTATTCTATCTTCATTTCATAAGTTGTGAATATTTCATGTATCTCGTCCATGCTCAAACTTTCAATATATGTTCTTTCTTCCAGGGTTGATATCTTAGGATCAAATATTATAGGTAGAGATATAATTTTGACAAATATTGAATTATCTAGACTGCTCAAAATGGTGTATTTATCCTTTGAGTTGTTTTCAGTAAGTTTATTTCCATATCTGTCGGTTGGGGGAGTGGTTGGCACTGCATATCCATATATTAATGACTACAAAACATCAAATGCATGTGCTTATAAATTGTTTTTCATCCTTTTATTCCAAAAGGCATAGTTTTGTCCATCTAGTGTATTCCATGATCTCCTTCTAGTGGTTAAACTATTTCTTGAAGGATCTGCTCTGATACTAATTGTTGGAATATTGAGAGGGGGGGTGAATCGGTATGGGCACTTAATTATCACTTTTAACCAGAATATGTAACCATTAATTTCATCAGCATTATAGCATCAATATATCATGAGAAATATAAACCAATAGAGAATAATAGACATCCACAGAAACACAATACACCGGAATTTACATGGAAACCCAAATGGGAGAAAACCACATAATATTTTTCCTATATATCAAAAGAATACATTCATTAGAAGCACCAACTTACCAATTCTCCAGCTACAACTGGAAGGAGGATACAATCCTCTATTTACAGGCTCTAACCTAAAAGAAGATACAACTCCTTGAATTCTCTGCTTCCAACCAGAAGGAGGCTACAACCCCCTAATTATTAGGCTCCAACCTGAAGGAAGCTCAAACTCCATGAGTTCTCAGGAACCAATCAGAAGAAGGATACAACCCCCTTTCCTTTCCCCATTCTACTGCCCTAAAATATAAGTGTATACCAGTTGTCACTACCACAACAAATGTCATTGTCTTTGTCACTGTCACTTCCACTATATCATCAACATGTTACTTTCCACATCAACTTGTTACTGTAACCAACCTATCACTGTCATTGTACCATCAACCTGTAATTGATCATCAACATGAGCTATACAAGAACCTATACCATATCATCCATCAATTGTGTAACAACATATGCATCAATGTATAAACCATACCGTGATCAAATCATATATCATGTACCATGTAACACCTTGTTTCCCCCAGTTTGTAAATATAACTATATTGACCAAGAGACTATGGAAAACTCAATATGTGTGAATGTTTGATTTGATGGACCTTTGTATAAAAGGTCAATGAATGTAAATTATGTTATTTACTAGAAAATAGATAAGTATTGCATGACTGTTGGAAGGGCAATGTGCTAAGAGAGACTACGAAGGCTATGAAAAATATGGTGGAGGGGAACAAGAATGGTTGTGTTAACCTCCACCAGGCCAGTAATTTGTTGGATTTGATTGCTTGGGATTAGAACAACCCTCTGATCTAGGAATGAATTACAATCAGGATGGTAGGTGGGAAGACCTCCTCAAGAGTTAATGAGGGGATGGGGAAGACCGTCCATCGGTAAGGCTTCCAGACCTGACCACGGGCTAGGAATTTGGGCTACACGCAATCTTGATGAGAAAGGCAAGGGGAAAAGGCATGATGGGTAGAGGGATACCTGCGAGGAGAGAAGATAAGGGAGACTAAGCTCATGTTCGAGGGATAACTGAAAAAGAGTGTGTTCTAATCGTAGGAAAAGGAGAGTAACCTTCTTCCCTATCTATTACTAAGCCCGGAGAAGGAGAGTAACCTTTGTCCCTAAATTTCACTAAGTCGGAAGAAAAGATTCAATCTCAGAGCATCGTGGCCTATCTCGGGGGTGGCTAGTGGTAAGTCTGTTAGGAGTGACTGAGCCTATGGTTGGGTGGAAAAGGGCACCCCTTTCAGCAGTCGCATCACGTCTTCTAGTTCTGATAAGTGTTTTCATGCTTTTTTCTTTGAAATGGAATAATGAATGAATGCATGTATGTATACATTTAAGATTGGCCTATGAATTGGTTGATCAAGTGATGTGTATGTATTTATCTCCTTGAGGACTTATGCTTCTGTTTGATTTTCCACATGCTCCAATTTAACCCTCGAAGGTGTTTTCCTCAAGGAGTTACCTCACAATTCCAGAGTTGGAGCAAGCCTCTTAGCACTACTACCATCTCGGTAATTCCATGAGATTACCCAGCCTTGTTTTAGAACTGAAAGTTTTGTGAGCTAGGAAGGCTCTTCCTTCAAACGATAGCCTAAGATAACTTAGGATCGCACCTATGACCTTAACCAAATGTCAACTAAGAGTAGAGATTATAGCTAGATATTCACCAGAGGGTCCATATGACCAGGGTCTAGGAACCTTGCACTAAGTCTGAAAGGAGATAACTCTTGATGGCTTCAGAGATTTGGGAGCTCGAAGACCTAGGATGTCAAACTTCATAGTTGTCCAAATTACCCAAATATCGGAGCTGCAAAAGGTTGTGAGTCATTGATTTGGGGAGTCCGTTGGGGCCCCTTCTCGACCGTTCGATCGTCTAGTGGAAGGTTTCGCGTATAGTATTTCAACGAAGTTCCACTTCAGGAGATTGGATATGTTATAGCATCAAATTCCCCGAACGTCGAAGTTACGAATTGAAGGAGGGTCATATATTTGGGGGAGATCGTTAGGATCCCCACTTACCGTTCGATCATTTAGGAGAAGGGACCCGCACAAGGTACTTTGGTGAAGTCCCGCTTTGGGAGAATGGAGTGGAAATGAAGCCTAAACTTCTGAAGGTCGAATTCATGAAGTGACTAGGACCGTAGATCTAGGGATCCTTCAGGTCCTATCCTAGCCATCAGATTTACGATGTAGTCATCCCAACGTTGATCGCTTCGGGAGGATAAGGGTGTTGTGACACCAAAACCCCCGAAGGTTGAATTCATGAAGTAATGGGGACCGTCGATCCTGGGACGCTTTGAGACTTTTCCTTACTCTTAGATTTGGGTTGCGGTCAGCCCGTCGCTGACCAACTTCGGGAGAAAGGAGGAGTTTGCATAGCAAAACTCCCGAAGGCCTAATTCGTGAAGTGACTAGGATCATATATATGGGGATCCTTCGGGTCCTATCCTAGCCGTCGGATTTACGATGTAGTCATCCTAGCGTTGATCACTTTGGGAGGATAGGGGTTTTGTGACACCAAAAATTATGAAGGTGGAAGTGACAAAATAATGAGGACAATCGATCCTCAGACACTTAGAGACTTTTCCTAACCTTTATATCTTGGATGTGGTTAGCCCAATGCTGACCAACTTCAGGAGAAAGGAGGATTTTACATCGAAAAACTCCCAAATGTCGAATTCTCGAAGTAACAGGGGTCGTAGATCCAGGGATATATGTGGATGGATCTCGACTGTGAGATATGAGGAATGTTAAAAGGCTGTTAGTCCGGAGTGACATGGCGTAGTGATGTCACACAAGGTGATGTGGACCCAAGTTTGACATTCCACGTGTCACCGAAATTTGTGTGTATCACATACCCTATAGACCCATTGTAACGTGACCCATGTCACCCCTAGCCCTTTCCACGTGTCAGCCCCAGGTATAAGCCGCCTAGCTAAAGTAGTTGGTGAAGTGATCGAAACTTTGGGACTTCGGGACTTCAAAGGATTCGGGTGTGGTGTTGTAAAGAGACCAAAAGGCCCAAAGGCCAGAACCACGGGGAAATCTCATGGGACTTCAGGAGTTTGGGACTTCAGGAGATCTCATGCGTAGACAGTAAGGAGGATTTCAGCACCGAAGTGTCGAAGCTCCTACTCGCCTGCATGTTAGATGAAGATTGAGAAGAGTTATGGGATTGAATGGTGGATGGACTTCCACCATGGATGAAGGAACCTGGAGAAAATACATGTGAAGTGGAATCACATGGACACCACGTGTCCTTCAAGCAATGAATGCCTGAAGAAATTCGGAAAGGTATATTCACCAATTCTAAGCTCAGTTTTGAGCATGAAGACCATGGTTGGAAAACTATGGATGAGAATAATGTGATAGATACCCCGAATGAAGGATTTGACCACTTAAGGAGAACAAAATTTTGATTCCCCATCCCTAAGAAATCCACTTAGGGGTCGAGTGTGTTACATATCATCAATGACATACCAAGAAGGTGCCTCAAGCCAATATCACAAAAGTGTGCCTCTAACAAAGAACCATAACATCCATAGACCAAATACCAAAAATATGTCTCAATCATATGTCACCTCAACCATAGCATCCCTATTCCCAATAGATATCCAAGATATGCCTTAAGCATATGCCATACCATACATGAATCAAGCCTCAAACAAAAACATAAACAACATACATTTACTCATGAAACATGTAGCATACCATCTCTAACTATGTCACAAACCTATTGTACCTTCAACCCTTGTTGTAGCCTAAACCTAGTTATCCTCCTCAGATCTATCTTGTCCTCGTGGGACCAATACTTATTGTTTAGAGGGGTCTCGCGTGACGATCCCTAGACAACCCGCGGGGGTGCCTCGTGAGACACTAGTATTCTGACCCACAGGGGTCAACCAAACTAGGGTTTCGTCATAAAATTTTACACTCCTCTACAACCCCGAAACTCCCACACCTCCTTCTTTTCACTACCTCATATTTTACTGTCTCAAACTTGCCAAATAGATAACTAATTCACTAGACGATATTCAATGGAATAAGTGAGTGAATGTACTTGTGAATGACTCCTTGAGATGTATTTATACTTTTTTTGGGTAACCTCTTTCCTTAGTTTTAGGGGCTTCTTAACTTTCTTGTTACAACCACTTTACCCTTTCATTAATGACCCATAACCAACTAGGGGCTTCTTGACCATTCTTTAGGGATTCTAACTTCACCAGGCCATAACTCCTCAACCATGAGGAACCACGTGGCATACCACCTATCACCATAAATGACATGAAGAGGAATATCCATCCATGAGTGAGTTAGCTACATTCACACAATCCTTCCTAACCTTTTTCTGCTATCAAATTTAGGTTCCATAACCACACCTATGGGGCTTCTTGTAGACGTCTTCAAACTATATTCCCATGAGGGCCATGCTTAGAGATATTCCACAAGGGTACCACTTTGGATACTTACGCAAATACACCCATCACATCAATTGACATCAATGACAACCATTGCTTGTTGACATCAATGAAAACCAACTATCTAACATCAATGGAAACTTATGAAAATATAATTAAATAATTCAATGGATAATAACACCATATTTTACAGATGAAAACTTAAACATGCAATTGGAACTGAAAAAAACTAATACTAACTCAATCCACAACATAAACAACATTGATTTAGCATATTCACAAATAAATCATGAACACTTATCTTTCTATAAATTAACCATCATTGGTTGTAGAAGAAGGACGTTGCACCCAAACATAGGCTCTCCATTGCACTTAATATATCTTCAACAGAGGCCACCCCTGAGATGATGTTATGCATCCACAAGGATGGATTTACTTATGGATGATTGTATCTCTCTTCACACAACACAATTCCTAGAATTTGTGTTCTGTTAACCCCTACAAATATCCCAAACCACAATCATTATTTTCTCTAAGTCTGCACAACCAAATAAATGAGATCCCCTTCTCCATTATGAAATCTCTTAGGTTATCCCACTTCCCTCTAGGGCTCCAACATAGACTAGCCAAGAAATCTCACTACTAGGAATCTAGGGTTATCAACTGTAATTAATTTTCCTCAATAACAAAAATGTCTCTTACGCACAATCATAATCCCCTCATATTTTCATGGACACAAGTTTCCACAAATTTATTATAGTAGTGATATACTAATATGGAAGCTCAAGCTCAAGGGGGAAAAAATCTAGGAAGAATGAATATGAACAATTTCTTGCATGCCCAAAATCATGGAGGATATTTGCATGATAATGATAAACCATGTGTCTTATTGGGAAGTACATGTTTCCCCTTTATTATAACTAATCACAATTATTAAGTAATTTTAATTAATCAAGGTCAATGACTTAGGGCTATCAATAATATTATCTTCCTTTACCTGCCTTTAGCACACTAAGCCCCCTTTCTTTCCCCTCTTTTGGTGTAATAGTCCCCCATTATTTTGTCCTTCTCCTTCTATAGCATGTGATGTATTTTTATTATTATTACCATTCAATGTACAATTTTACATATTACATTGTTATACATTTGTCCATTCATCATGTAAACATATACATTACTGATATGGGAATCAAAACTAGGGTATTACAATTAACACACACACACATATTCTCACTAATTTCTTATATAGTCCTAATACTAGGTTGACCTAACTACCCCATATATACCCTATAGCAGCCCCAGTATGACATAAGAAATCTAGGTGGGTTGTTACTTAGTAAACACAACTTTAATTTTCTAGATAACTATAACTAGGTTTATTAAAAAACATTATCATTTATTTTAACATCAAAGAATCACTCATTATGTTTAGTTTTATGTGCAAAAACAAATAATATAACAACTATCAAGAAATGGAAGAAAATACTTTAATAATCAATAAGAGTTATCTTTTCCAAATGGCATGATGAAGAACAATGTTAGTGTAAACCATATTCCATCTCCAAGTAGCTAGTTGTTGGTAAAAATGTACCAAAGGTAATTTTTCCGACCCACCAATGCAAAAACAAATGTGATGGTGATGCTCCCCATGTTGAGACTTAGATTAATAAGGGAATTTGGTACTCTAAAATAAAACCCAATTAGGAACATAAATATCGACTATCAAAGATAGGGACATAAATAAAACAACTCAAACAATATCCATAAGAACACATTCTAACTGATTTGTGGAGATTCCCTTTTCACCATTAGTATCTACCTGTAGGGCGATAGTGTGAACACAAATTGTACCCACTGGTGAAAACCCCCCCCTCTCTCTCCTATCTCTCCTCTGAGGGAATTCTCAACCTCCCAGTCTAGGATTGTTCAGTCACCTAATTCAAATCGACTCTTCAGTTCCCTACTGGAACCTAATGTAACTTTCACATGTCCCTCTTTCTCCAAAGTGTGGGCTCTATCAACCCCTGTGACCCTCTTCTTGTCTTATTTGAATAAATTTGATGGAGGCACTAGTTATTTGTGCTAGTCCCTATAAATCATACGACCTCAGGCTGTGTCCCGGGGCTAAACCATGAAAGGCACTTTGGGCTTAATGCTTCGGCTTTCTCACAACAACCAACTCCTCCTTCCCCGAACTCTGAATCGGAGAATACAACTAACGCGAGGATCAACGATCCCCATTGCTTCCACAATCATCGGCTGTGATCGGATTCAGAATATGACCTTCGGGAGTCTCTTCGCTTGTCCTCCTGTGATTTCTTCCGGAGAACCACTTCTCCAAAATGTGTGGATCTCTTCCACATGTCCCTTCCAGATCCAACAATCTGGGTTCTCTCCGCTCTTCACTACTTCACGAAACTTTCCCTTTTCTCTTGGAATATCCTCCAGATCTCTATCCCCCAGATCTTTTGACCTTTCACCACCTGTCTCCTTCCTAACGATGGATGATTCAGCTTGCCTTCGGGACTTCGGCAAGTCCTTATTCCTTGTGCACACTTATCACTTTCTCGTTGTTCAAGACTTGGACTTCTATCCACCTCTCTGCACTCCTTGCAGGAATTATACGTGTAACTGCGCTAATCCTTCTGAACTTTTACTCGGCACAAACCTTGAAGTTTCTCGACCCTCCTGCGTCCTTCTAAGGATCCTAGGGTGCCTTCCTGGAAACTCGATGCTCTTTCCCCTGAACTTGTAATATGAACTTACTTTGCCTTTTGTTGACTCCTTGCACTCGATTAAACCTTCAAATGGCTTCTTGTAACACTTATCCAAGTGTTGGCCTAGTGCACTCCTTACACAGGTCTTCTTCCTTTCCCTGAATTTCCTCAAGTTTACCAAGGCAACACCTGCCTTCGCTCGATGCACACTTGTAGAGTTTATCCTTCCTCAGAGTGTTCAACAACTCTGGGAGTTTCCTCAATATCTCCAACACTCCAGAATGTGTTGGTACTATGCACTCTTGCACCCACTCAGTTCCCTCCTAGCAGAGTCTTTTAGAGTATTCAATGACTTTGTGCTACACTTCCTCCTGCGTAGGCTTTCCTCCAAGGTATTCAGAAAAATTGAAGTTCTCCCTTGAGTCTGTGAAGTATTCTGGTGTGCCCTCCTGGCACGTTCTTCTCTAACTCGAAAGAGTTTAGACACACACTCCTTGCGTCAGCTCATGGAGTTTCAATTCTCTGTCATGCACTCCTTTCACTTAGCCTAAAGAACCAGAACTAATTTGGAAAACTCATAGATAGACGGTTCTATCTCTATCCCTGCAGATGAATCCTAACATACACCTACAACATAAACACACATGAATGACATTCAGAAATAAACATCCATTACCCAGAAATTACAAACAATGGAATATGTTCTTTCTATTAATGATAGAATGTCAATTACAATATATGAGTCCGGATTGCAACTGAGTCTCGACTCTCAACAACCTCTGGAACCTCCACTGTTCATACAATACTAAGATTTTTTAAACATTTTCTCGATGATCTTTCCTTCCAAGCTACGCTAGTGGTGTCTAATCACCATTCAAAATGCCTGACTAATGAGGTAGATTACCATGAGTGGAAATATGATCTAAATCGGATTCAGATCCCTCCTCATGTCAACCACTTAAGGAGAACTCATATACAACTTGTATGAGAGCACAACTTGGATCTTCCATCCCGACAACATGAATTGACCTAATTACAATTTGAATTTCAAAGGAAAAATGAGAGGGAGACGCGTCTCCCTTCCTTAAATATGCACCAACTTGCTAACCAGTTGGTACGTGTTGAGGTGGAGCAATACTCCTGCATCATAATCCACTGCTATGAAAAATCATGAGCTCCTACTCATGATCTTCCTAGCTCTGTCGAAATCCTCCTGGATCCCAAAATTTCTCCTGAAGCTGTCCTCTTGCTCCTCTTCTTTTCTACTGTTGTTGTTGCATATTCCCTACTACTCGTGAAGGTTATCCTCTGTTCAACTTCTCCTTGCTGACAACTTCTTTCGCTGAATTCAAAATCAACTCCCTTATCTCCTGTATCACTTCTTCCAGCCGCTCTACCGAATGGTTCTCCTTATGCAGTCTACTCGGATGAAACTCCTCATGCTTCTCTAAGCGTAGATCATCATGATATCCCATGTTGATTTCATCTCTTGTGACGTTGACTGGCCACTCTGTTGCAGACTCCAAGTCCGCAGGCTCCTTACTGAACTATTGCTCAACTATCACCTCTGACAGATTACCTTCTACCAGTTCTTCAGCTGTTTTCATTCCAAATTCCTCCAGTTGTTCCTCATGCTGGCATGTCTACCCTTTAATGGCTATTTCCTAGCAGCTACCTTTTGGTTCCAGACTGTCTAACCAATCCTCCAACATCTTCAACTCTATATCCCATTGAGTGAGTGACTCAACCATGTTCTCCTCTTTTGTTGGGGAAGACTTCAATATCTTCTCCTTCTCCTGCATGACAGTATCATCTCGTTGTACTTTTTTTGCTACCTCTGCAAAAATATGTTAGCCTCTCCTCGACTACTTGGCATGAATATCTTGACTCCTCCAATGACCATAATACTCCTTTGATCCTCCTCCTCGGAGGTGGAAGTATTTAAATTCTCATCATCTTCATTCACGCGATTTGCAATCCCACATGAATCCTCATGTGGATGAGTCCTTTCTTCTTCCTTCTTTCCATCTGTCAACACCCCTTGCTGACATGAACTCTTAGCTGAGCTCATTTCTTCTCCCTTTCCCACCTGGAAAATCGGGATGTCTCCTCTACTCTCCTGGACGTTTATGAGATCAACTAATCCCTTCTCATTTCCCACCTGGAAATCTATGAGACTTCTGCCAGATCTCTTTCTCTTGGCACTAAGGTTCTCATCATGCCTCAACCACCTTTTTAACACCTATTTTTTCCTCCTAGCCAACAACTTCATAACAGGCCACTTGGCGGTCTTTTTTAATCTATGAGACTTCCTACTGCATCTTCAATGCTATATTTTCCATCTCTTCTCAGATTTCACTGAACTCCTTGTCCATTTCCTCTTTTCTCTTTCACGGGAAGTCCTTTCCTTGATCATTCTTATGGCCTTTAGTAACCATATTTCCTCACCTACAACCCACTTCGTTGTTTACCATATTCCACACACCTTCCAACAATCTCTGCAGAGCATCTCACTCTGTCTCTCTTCACCCATTGTCTACATGAGAATTCAAGCTCTAATACCACTCTAGTATCAGAGTATCTCCTTTCACTGTCTCTCCTTTTCCTATGATCTGCAGAAAAAAATTATTCTCTGATACCACTCTTGCACAACCCCCCTTGTAACATCCCGCTCTGGCGCACTGAGAAAACTTATTATTTGAGGACACTTGCTCGCAAGTGATCTGGACTTTTATGATGTCAAAACATTTTTCTTTGATTATGATGCGTTATGATAGACGACATGATGTTTCACTGCTTTGATGTAGACAGGTGCTATTGACTCAGCTTTATTGAGTGTGCAGGGTTTTGGACCTTGAGGATGCAGAGGCATCGGTGGAACCCCTTGGACTCCG
>SNQJ01S0023672.1:54454-86642 GCA_010110895.2 Picea sitchensis
GAACCCCTTGGACTCTGGATTGAGTCAGGGAGTGTGCTATTTGGGTTGATTTATTTACTGTGATATTTCATTGATTTGATGATTTGATGTTGACATGTTCTGACACGATTGTTGATGATGCAGGCTGACGATAGCTTGCCGAACAGACTCACATATGGAGTAAAGGGGCCACACACGATTTCCAGAGAGGTTGAGGGAGAGGTGTGGACAACATCCCTGCCACAGCCTACTAGCACTCCCGTCGTGGCTCAAACTGTAGGTTAATGATTACCTAGTTCGAGAGGATCCACGATGTCATGAGGGCAGACTGCGACAGTCGCTCACGATGATTCTAAGGGGTGTGCAATAAGGTGAGGGCCTTATTCCTTAGAGCCCTTAGTCTCCCACAAGTTCACCTGGCGGAGTGTTGACTCCAGGGGTTATAGATGTCTACCAATCAGTCAAGTCGGCGAGTGTCACCCTTGGAGCATGTGG
Organism: Picea sitchensis; assembly: GCA_010110895.2. Taxonomy (NCBI): domain Eukaryota; kingdom Viridiplantae; phylum Streptophyta; class Pinopsida; order Pinales; family Pinaceae; genus Picea; species Picea sitchensis. The sequence goes on from SNQJ01S0023672.1 coordinate 54,929, forward strand.
TGCATCCTGAAGGGAACGTCGTGTAAAAGAAATGAACGAGGCGAGTGGCACCCTTGGAGCACGTGGTGCATCCTGAAGGGCACGTCGCACAAAAGAAATGAACAAGGCGAGTGGCACCCTTGGAGCACGTGGTGCGTCCTGAAGGGCACATCGCATTGATGTTGAGGAAGAAACAAACCTAGATGGCCCTAAGACTTTAACGCCTTAAGAAATTCTTAAAATGACTTCCCTAAACAATTGTCGCCCAGTTCAAAATCTAAACCTAAGTCTAAAAACTTTTCTAAGATAAAATTTCGATTAACCTTAAGGAAAAGACCCTATAAAATTAAAAAAATAAAGCTGTAAACTAAAACCCACTTAAGTAATGGTTTTAGTATTCTTGAATTTAGGGGGGGTAAAGTGAAGAGAGGGATAAATTAATTGAAATCCATGGTTTTAATTTGTAAAGAAGAAATAAAATTATTTAACGTGGGGGGGGAGTATAAAAAAAAGTTATGAATTTAAAAATAAAATGAAAAGATTAACTAGCGCATTTACCTTTTTGGTTTTTAAAAAAAAAAAAAAGAAAGAAAGGGAATAATAAAAATAGGGAAACTAAGTAATAAAAAAACCATAATAAAGGAAAGAAGGGGACATAGGGTAAAAAGCAAAGTCAACATAGTAAGGAATCTGCAATTAAGAACTTTCTAAAATGAACTAAATTTAGCAACTTCATTTTAGGGAAAGTTATTAAAAGCATGTAAGGGGATCTAGGAACACCTAGGAGTAATTTTAGGAGCGACTCTAGGTGGTTGATGGAAATGAGTCTTTTAATAAATTAAAGAAAATAATTTTGGAGAAACGTGGGGGATGAATGACACTTGTACGACAGAGAATTTTTAGAGGGTTTTCATTAAAACTTAAAATAAATGTGATTTAGGAAAGTTGGTGGGTCTCAAAACTCTATAAAAGAAAGGGAGATGAGGGGAAAAGGGGATCGGTTGTTAGCATAAGGTTACGCTGTCGATTTTGTGACTTAACTGATTGCTTGTGAGGATTTGGGATTTTCTCAGCTCGAATAGGAGTGGTAGCTCGGCCTTGTAAGGTGAGCTGGGAAGCTAGACTTACCATTTGGATTGTGTGTGGCCCCTTTGTGGCTCGGGGGGCTAAGGGGGAAGCAGAGTACCCCTAGCGATTGGCTGGGAGGTACCGGTGAGGTCTCTACGGTCGGCGAGTGGGAGCGGCACAGAGCGCGGGACGTCATCCGAAGCAGGCGAAGGGCAACGGTATGATTTTTATTTCTGGTAGAGTAGAAAGCATTTGGATATAGGGTTAGATCTGCATGTGTTTTAAATGGGTAAACTAATTTGTAGTTGCATGACTGAATTTTTTATATAGCTTGGTTGAATGATTGTTGATTGATTTCTGTGACCTTCCTTGGGTCTATGCATTCTCCTACCATGCCTTACATTTTTATAGTTGCCTGCGATGAACCTCATGCTTGAGATTTAACTTGGAGACGGAATTTTGTGCTGCTGTCGGGTTATCATAATAGTGGATTACTCTGCGTTTTCAGATGATTTTTCTGCACTCTATTTCTGCGATTTCTGGGTATGACCTATGAGATTTATTGTTAAACCCTGACACTTGCATGGATATCGTCTCTGCAATTTTCTGTGGGCGAATTCATTATCTGATATTTTCTGTGGGCGAATTCATTCTCTGATATTTTCTGTGGGCGATACATTCTCTGTGGGCGTTTTTTGTTCTCTGTGGGCGAATTCATTGGACTGTGGGCATTTCATTTTATAAGTTACTGTCATTTCATTTTAAAAAATTACTATCATTCATTTTTGCAAATTACTGTCTTTTCGTTGTAAATTTCTGGCAATTCGTTTGGGGCATTTCGTCTTCTAATGGTATGGGCATCTATTACAGTGTGCATTTGTATTTCAGTGTGGGCATTTATTACTGCATTTCTATTGCTTTGTTTTGTACAGTAGGGTGCGTCTTATTACTGCGTTTTTGTACAGTAGTTGTCTGGTTTGCATGTGAATTTAGATAATCGTTGAATCCTGGATATAGTTATTGCAATCTGAATATACGGAATTCGTCATATCATGTATACGATTTTAATTGGAATTCTTGAATTCTTATTCATCGAGATCACTGTAAGAGTATTTCAGAGTGGGCATCTATGTATTACAGAGTGCGTTTTTATATTCAGAGTGTGTTTATATTTCAGAGTGGGCATCTATGTGTTGCAGCGTGCACTCTAGTTCATTGAAAACCAGATACAAACCTCCCCTGCTTGATTCCATGGCCGACTGATACCGTGCCCGCGCCCTTTAATTCCAACAATGACCCTTTTTCCATTGACTGAATTGGGCATTGAATGCCAACCACTTGGACAGCCCTTGACTTAATTTCCCCTCCCAGCATGCATGCACAGTGGGTCATCATCCCGGCTGACAGTCCTCGGCCCTTACTTCATATTTATACGCCCTTAATTTACTGAACTTGACATAGAGATTTCGTTCCACGTTTTTCCCTTCTTTTCATTTTTATATATGTTTTTATCTCGTCATCAAAACTCGAAATGAAGGAAGGTAATTATTATTTCTAAGGGTGAATGAATGTTTTGTTTAAAAATTTAGTTTAAAGCAGAAAGGAAGAATTATTAAAGCACCTTTCCAACTGGAAGGATGATCCTGGTATTTTAATATAATGTTCATAAAAATATTGGAGTCTTGAGTAAAGTAATTATGTTCTTGTATGTTATGTATTAAAATATTATAATTTGTGTTCAGTAAAAGTTTATAAACAATTTAAGGAGAGATTGATGAGGTTGATATCAAATTTTGAGATTGATGAAATTTGGTTAAAACTTCTAATAGTTGGAAATCATGAAAAGTTATTGCAAAATAAATCTGGACTAGATGTTATTACAACAGTACTTGTAAAAATTCACTTGAAACGTGTCACCCTATATACCCATTGTAACGTGACATGTGTCACCCTATATACCCATTATAACGTGACATGTGTCACCCCTGGCCCTTTCCACGTGTCAACCCTAGGTATGAGTCGCCTAGATAAAGTAGTTGGTGAAGTGATCGGAACTCTGGGAATTCAGAACTTCAGAGGATTCGGGTGTGGTGTTGTAAAGAGACCAAAAGGCCCAAAGGACGGAACCACGGGGGAAGCTCACGGGACTTTAGGAGTCTGGGACTTCATGAGATCTCATGCGTAGACATTAAGGAGGATTTCAATGCCAAAGTGTCGAAGCTCCTACTCACCTATGTGTTACATGAATATTGAGTAGAGTCGTGGGATCGAATGGTGGATGGACTTCCACCATGGATGAAGGAACCTGGAGACAATACATGTGAGGTGGAATCACATGGATTCCACATATCCTTCAAGCAATGAATGCCTGAAGAACTTAGAAAAGGTATATTCACCAATTCTAAGCTCAGTTTTGAGCATGGAGACTGTGGTTGGAAAACTCTGGATGAGAATAATGTGATAGATACCCCGAATGAAGGATTTGACCACTTAAGGAGAACAAAATTTTGATTCCCCATCCCTAGGAAATCCACTTAGGGGTCGAGTGTGTTACATACCATCAATGACATACCAAGAAGGTGCCTCAACCCAATATCACAAAAGTGTGCCTCTAACAAAGAACCATAACATCCATAGACCAAATACCAAAAATATGTCGCAATCATATGTCACCTCAACCATAGCATCCCTATGCCCAATAGATATCCAAGATATGCCTTAAGAATATGCCATGCCATACATGAATCAATCCTCAAACAAAAACATAAACAACATACCTTTACTCATGAAACATGTAGCATACCATCTCTGACTGTGTCAAAAACCTATTGTACCTTCAACCCTTGTTGTAGCCTGAACCTAGCTATCCTCCTCAGATCTATATTGTCCTTATGGGACCAAGAACTATTGTTTATACAAGCCTTGCGTGACGATCCCTAGACAACCCGCGGGGGTTCCTCGTGAGACACTAATATTATGAATGAGATCCCATTCTCCATTATGAAATCTCTTAGGTTATCCTACTTCCCTCCAGGGCTCCAACATAGACTAGCCAAGAAATCTCACTACTGGGAATCTAGGGTTATCAACTGTAATTAATTTTCCTCAATAACAAAAATGTCTCTTACGCACAATCATAATCCCCTCATATTTTCATGGAAACAAGTTTCCATATATTTATTATAGTAGTGATATACTAAAATGGAAGCTCAAGCTCAAGGAGGAAAAAATCTAGGAAGAATGAATATCACCAATTTCTTGCATGCCCAAAAGCATGGAGTATATTTTCATGCTAATGATAAACCATGTGTCTTATTGGGAAGTACATGTTTCCCCTTTATTATAACTAATCACAATTATTAAGTAATTTTAATTAATTAAGGTCAATGACTTAGGGCTATCAATAATATTATCTTCCTTTACCCGTCTTTAGTACACTAAGCCCCCTTTATTTCCCCTCTTTTGGTGTCATAGTCCCCCATTATTTTGTCTTTCTCCTTCTATATCATGTGATGTATTTTTATTATTATTACCATTCAATGTACAATTTTACATATTACAATGTTATACATTTGCCCATTCATCATGTAAACATATACATTACTAATATGGGAATCAAAACTAGGGTATTACAATTAACACACACACACACATATTCTCACTAATTTCTTATATATTCCTAATACTAGGTTGACCTAACTACCCCATATATACCCTATAGCAGCCCTAGTATGACATAATAAATCTAGGTGGGTTGTTACTTAGGAAACAAAACTTTAATTTTCTAGATAACTATAACCAGGTTTATTAAAAAACATTATCATTTATTTTAACATCAAAGAATCACTCTTTATGTTTAGTTTTATGTGCAAAAACAAATAATATAACAACTATCAAGAAATGGAAGAAAATAATTTAATAATCAATAAGAGTTATCTTTTCCAAATGGCATGATGAATAACAATGTTAGTGTAAACCATACTCCATCTCCAATTAGCTAGTTGTTGGTAAAAATGTACCAAAGGTGATTTTTCCAACCCACCAATGCAAAAACAGATGTGATGGTGATGATCCCCATGTTGAGACTTAGATTAATGAAGGAATTTGGTACTCTAAAATAAAACCCAATTAGGAACATAAATATCCACTATCAAAGATAGGGACACAAATAAAACAACTCAAACAATATCCATAAGACCACATTCTAACTAATTTGCGGAGATTCCCTTTGCGCCATTAGCACCTACCTGTAGGGAGATAGTGTGAGCACAAATTGTACCCACTGGAACTTGAACAACCCCTCTCTCCTATCTCTCCTCTGAGAGGTTTCTCGACCTCTTGGTCTAGATGGATTTGTTCAGCAGTTGAGATAAAACTCTTAGGTTCCTCTTTTGAGACCCAATGCAACTTTCATAGGTCCCTCTTTCTCTAAAGTGTGGGCTCTATCAACCCCCATGACCCTCTTCTTGTCTTATTTGAAGAAATTTGATGGCGGCACTAGTTCTCTGTGCTAGGACCTTTCTATCATGTGACCTTGGGTTGTGTCCCAGGGCTAAACCATAAAGGCACTTTGGGCTACTTTGGCTTTCTCTGGCTCAAACAACTCTCCTTCCTCGAACTCTGAGATCATACCAGGTCTGTGTGAGGGATCAAAATCCCATCTTCCCTGTCTAAATTGCTGTGATGGAGTCTTTAGACTCAGGCCTTCCAGGTCTCTCCACTTTCTCTGTGATTTCTAGCTTCGAGGAGAACCATTTCTCCAAATGTGAGATCCTCTCCTATCTCTCCTCTGAGGGAATTCTCGACCTCCTGGTCTAGGATCGTTCAGTCACTTGATTCAGATCGACTCTTCAGTTTCCTACTGGAACCCAATGTAACTTTCACAGGTCCCTCTTTCTCCAAAGTGTGGGCTCTATCAACCCCCATGACCCTCTTCTTGTCTTATTTGAAGAAATTTGATGGCGGCACTAGTTCTCTATGCTAGACCTTATAAATCATACGACCTCAGGCTGTGTCCCGAGACTAAACCATAAAAGGCACTTTGGGCTTCACGCTTTGGCTTTCTCACAACAAACAACTCCTCCTTCCTCGAACTCTGAATCATAGAATACAACTGACGTGAGGATCAAAAATCCCCATCACTTCCACAATCATTAGCTGTGATCGTCTTTAGACTCTGACCTTCGGGAGTCTCTCTACTTTTCCTCCTGTGATTTCTTCCAGAGAACCATTTCTCCAAAATGTGTGGATCAGTTCCACATGTCCCTTCCAGATCTAATGGTCTGGGTTCACTCCGCTATTCGCTACTTCACGAAACTTTCCCTTTGCTCTTGAAAACTCCTCTGGAGCTCTATCCTCCAAATCTTCTGACCTTTCATCACCTGTCTCCTCCCTAAGGATGGACAATTTAGCTTGTCTTTGGGACTTCGGCAAGTCCTCACTCCTTGTGCACACTTATCACTTTCTCGTTGTCTGAGACTTGGACTTCTATCGGCCTCTTTGCACTGCTTGCATAAATTATACGTGTAACTGCGCTAATCCTTCTGAAATTTTAGTCGGCACAAACTTTGAAGTTTCTCGGTTCTCCTGTGTCCTTCTAAGGATCCTAGGGTGACCTCCTAGAAACTTGACGATCTTTCCCCTGAGCTTGTAAGATGAACTTACTTTGCCTTTTGTTGACTCCTTGCACTCGATTAAACCTTCAAATGGCTTCTCACAACACTTATCCAAGTGTTGGCCTAGTGCACTCCTTGCACAAGTCTTCTTCCTTTCCCTGAATTTCCTCAAGTTTTCCAAGGCAACTCCTACCTTCGCTCGATGCACACTTGCAAAGATTCTCCTTCCTCAGAGTGTTCAACAACTCTAGGAGTTTCCTCAATATCTCCAACACTCCAGAATGTGTTGGTACTATGTGCTCTTGCACCCACTCAATTCCCTCTTGGCAGAGTCTTTCAGAGTATCAACGACTCTATGCTACGATTCCTCTTGTGTAGGCTTTCCTCCAAGGTGTTCAGAAAAATTGAAGTTCTCCCTTGAGTCTATGAAGTATTTTGGTGTGCCCTCCTAGCACATTCTTCTCTGACTCAAAAGAGTTTAGACACACACTCCTTGCATCAGCTCACAGAGTTTCAATTCTTTGTCGTGCACTCCTTTCATTTAGCCTAAAGAACCAAAACTAATTTGGAAAACTCATAGATAGATGGTTCTATCTCTATCCCTACAGATGAATCCTAACATACACCTACAACATAAACACACATGAATGAGATTTAGAAATAAACATCCATTACACAGAAATTACAAACAGTGGAATATGTTCTTTCTATTAATGACAGAATGTCAATTACAATATATGAGTCCGGATTGCAATTGATTCTTGACTCTCAACAACCTATGGAACCTCCACTGGGCATACAATACAAAGATTTATAAAACAGGGGCTCGACGATCTTTCCCTCCAAGCTACACTAGTGGTGTCTAATCACCATTCAAAATGCCTAACTAATGAGGTAGATTACAATGAGTGGAAATATGATCCGAATTGGATTCAAATCCCTCCTCATGGCAGCCACTTAAGGAGAACTCATCTACAACTTGTATGAGAGCACAAATTGGCTCTTCCATCCCGACAACATTAATTTCCTTAATTACAATTTGAATTTCGAAGGAAAAATGAGAGGGAGATGCCTCTCCCTTCCTTGAATATGCACCAACTTGCTAACCAGTTGGTACATGTTGAGGTGGAGCAATGCTCCTGGATCATAATCCACTGCTATGAAAAATCATGAGCTCCTGCTCATGATCTTCCCAACTCTATCGAAATCCTCCTGGATCCCAAAATTTCTCTTGGAGCTATCCTCCTACTCCTCTTATTTTCTAGTGTTGTTGTTGCATCTTCCCTACTACTCGTGAAGGTTCTCCTCTATTCAGCTTCTCCTTGCTGACAACTTCTTCTGCTGAATTCATAATCAACTCCCTTATCTCCTGTATCACTTCTTCTAGCTTCTCTACCGACTGGTTCTCCTCATGCAGTCTACTCGGCAGAAAATCCTCATGCTTCTCTAAGCGCATATCATCATGATATCCCATGTTTCTTTCATCTCTTGTGACATTGACTGACCACTCTATTGCAGAATCCAACTCCGCAGGCTCCTTACTAAAATGTTGCTCATATATCACCTCTGACAGATTTCCTTATTCAAGTTCTTCGGTTGTTTTCATTCCAAATTCCTCCAGTTGTTCCTCATTTTTGCATGTCTACCATAGCATGGCTATTTTCTGGCAGCTACCTTCTAGTTCCGGACTATCTAACCAATCCTCTAGCATATTCAACTCTGTATCCCATTGAGTGAGTGACTCAACCATGTGCTCCTCTTTTGTTGGGGAAGACTTCAGTATCTTCTCCTTCTCCTCCATGACAGTATCATCTCGTTGTCATTTTTTTGCTACCTCTGCAAAAATATGTTAGCCTCTCCTCGACTGCTTGGCATGAATATATCAACTCCTCCAATGACCAGAATACTCCTCTGATCCTCCTCCTCAAAGGTGGAAGTATTTAAATTCTCATCGACTTCATTCACATGATTTCCAATCCCACATGAATCCTCATATGGATGAGTCCTTTCTTCTACCTTATTTCCATTTGTCAACACCCCTTGCTAACATGAACTCTCAACTGATCTCATTTCTTCTCCCTTTCCCACCTAGAAAATTGGGATGTCTCCTCTACTCTCTTGGACGTTTATGAGATCAACTGATCCCTTCTCATTTCCCTCCTGGAAATCTATGAGACCTATGCCAGATCTCTTTCTCTTGGCATTAAGGTTTTCACCATGCCTCAACCACATTTTTAACACCTGTTGTTGCCTCCTGGCCAACAACTTTAGAACATGCCACTTGGTGATATTTTTCAAAGGCCACTCATATCTCCAATGTTCCTTTACCTCCTATTGCATATTCAATGCTATATTTTCCATATCTTCTCAGATTTCACTGAGATCCTTGTCCATTTCCTCTTTTCTCTTCCACGGGAAGTCCTTTCCTTGATTGTTCTTATGGCCTTTAGTAACCATCTTTCCTCACCTACAACCCACATGGTTGTTTACCATATTCCACACACCTTGCAATAGTCTCTGCAGAGCATCTCACTCTGTCTCTCTTCACTCTCTACAGGAGAATTCAAGCTCTAATACCACTCTGGTATCAAAGGATCTCCTTTCACCATCTCTCCTTTTACTATTTATCTACAGACAACAATTCGGCTCTGATACCACTCTTGTGCAACCCCCCCCTTCTCATATCTCTCCTCTGAGGGGTTTCTTGACCTCTCAATCTAGGATCGTTCAGTCAGCTGAGTCGGATCGACTCTTCAATTCCCTGCTGAAACCCAATGTAACTTTCAAAGGTCCCTCTTTCTCTAAAGTGTGGGCTCTATCAACCCCCATGACCCTCTTCTTGGCTTCTTTGTAGAAAGTTGATGGTGGCACTAGTTCTTTGTGCTAGGCCCTATAAATGATATGACCTAGGGCTATGTCCTGGGGATAAACCATGAAACACACTTTGGGCTTCAAGCTTCAACTCTCTTAGAACAACCAACTCCTCCTTCCCTGAACTACGAATCAATGAATACAACTTACACAAGGATCAATGGTCCCAGTGGCTTCCATAGTCAGCGGTTGTGATCGGCTTTAGACTCCGACCTTCATGAGTCTCTCTACTTGTCCTCCTTTGATTTCTTCCAGAGCACCACTTCCCCAAAATGTGTGGATCTCTTTCATGTGTCCCTTCTAGATCCAACGATCTGGGTTCACTCCGCTCTTCGCTACTTCGTGAAACTTTTCGTTTTCTCTTGGCAACTCCTTCGGAGCTCTATCTCCCAGATCTTCTGACCTTTCGCCACCTTTCTCCTCCCCGATGATGGGAAATTCATCTTGCCTTCAAGACTTCGGCAAGTCCTTACTCCTTGTGCACACTTAGCACTTTCTCGTTGTCCAAGACTTGGACTTCTCTCAGCCTCTCTACACTCCTTGTAGGAATTCTACGCGAAACTACACTAATCCTTTTGAGCTTTTACTTGGCACAAACCTTGAAGATTCTCAGATCTCCTGCTTCCTTCTAAGGATCCTTGGGTGCCCTCCTGGAAACACGATGCTCTTTCTGCTAATCTTGTAAGATGAGCTTACTTCACCTTTGGCGCACTCCTTGCACTCGATTAAACCTTCAGATGGCTTCTCGCAACACTTATCCAAGTTCTGGCCTGATGCACTCCTTGCACAGGTCTTCTTCCTTGCCATGAATTTCCTCAATTTTTCCAAGGCAAATCCTTCCTTCACTCAATGCACACTTGTAGAGATTCTCATTCCTTAGAGTGTTCAACAACTCTGAGAGTTTCCTCAATATCTCCAACACTCCAAAATTTGATGGTTATGTGCACGCTTGCACCCACTCAATGCCCTCATGGCAGAGTCTTTCAAATTATTCAACAAATTTATGCTACGCTTCCTCCTGCATAGGCTTTCCTCCAAGGTATTCAACAAACTTGAAGTTCTCCCTTGAGTTTGTGAAGTATTCTAGTGTGCCCTCATGCCACGTTCTTCTCTAACTTGAAAGAGTTCAGACACGTACTCCGTGCGTCATCTCACAGAGTTTCAATTCTCTATCGCACACTCCTTTCACTTAGCCTAAAGAACCATAACTAATTCGAAAAAATCACAGATAGAGGGTTCTATCTCTATCCATGCAGATGAATCCTAACATACACTTTCAACATAAACACACATGAATGACATTCAGAAATAAACATCCATTACACAGAAATTACAAACAATGGAATCTGTTCTTTCTATTTATGACATAATGTCAATTACAATATATGAGTCCAAACTGCAACTGAGTTGCATCTCTCAACAACCTCTCAAACCTCTACTAGGCATACAATACAAATTATTATACAAGAGGGGCTCGGTGAGATTTTCCTGCAAGCTACGCTAGTGGTATGTAATCACCATTCAAAATGCCTAACTAATGAGGTAGATTACAATGAGTGGAAATATGATCCGAATCGGATTCAAATCCCTCCTACCGTCATCCACTTAAGGCGACCTCATATACAACTTGTGTGAGAGCACAACTTGTCTCTTCCAGCTTGACAACATTAATTGCCTTAACTACAATTTGAGTTTCAAAGGCAAAATGAGAGGGTGACGCCTCTCCTTTCCTTGAATGTGTGCCAACATGCTAACCAACTAGCGTGTGATGAGGTGGAGCGATGCTTCTGAATCACCCACTCTAGCCATGGGGATGTTGCAGCTCTAGAAGTGGATCCCTGAAATAAGCCAAGAAACTAGGTGTCATACCTCCCAAAGGATCCATTAATCCCAACCTTCTCTACTCACCTAGCCAACACTAATGGACATTGTACAAAATACCAACAACCATAGTAATACAACCTACACTTTTCATAAAAATCACATAATCTAAACCAATAAATAAAATTAGGCTTCCCACATTTCAACCAATCGATCTAGTTCTTTTCCCACTAAGAATAAAAGAGGTATCTTTCTCCCCATTAATCTAATCTCCCCCTAAGAGATAATTATAACCCATAGATAGAATTAAGGAAAATTAGATTTAGGGTAATAAAAGGAAATCAACATGAAATTCACTCACAAAACATAACCCCAACCCCTTTTGGATACAAATCCTATATTCACTTAAGTAAGATAAAACACCTTAAACAAATATTAAATCAAATTTTCTAACTCACCATGGATTGAAAGGCCACTTAGGATATTGTCACCCACATTGTACTAACATCCTTCCAAATCTGTGTTTCCAAAATGATATTAATGTTTATCTTTTGAGATACTCGTGTCATCTAACCAAGGTTAGTGTGAGTCTTAATAATAATATCCCTACAATATTTTAAGATATAATAGTACTTAGATACATAAAACTCAACAATATGGGTTACTCCAAAGCATAACACATCGTAAATAATAAAAATCATTAACATGAAAAAACACATGTGCAAAATGAAACTAAAAAACATAATGACTCATAACCAATAATGAACATCCATCATAATTTATTAAGAAAAATACTAACATATAATCCATGGAAATATGGTAGATAGCTCAATGAAATCAATGTGTGACACATCATCATAGGTGTATATCAAAGGAACTAAATAGGATATATCTCAATGAAATCAATGTGTGACACATCATTATAGGTGTATATCAATGGAACTAAATAGGATAGTATAAATGTAACCATCATCTGTAAATTCTAATCATCAAGTTCTCATCCTAGATAAAGTGTCACAATCTTGGAGGTGTTGCACAATCCCAGCTATTGTGTCTAAGAGGGGTGTTACATCCTCCTGCCTACATAATCAATAATCAATGTGGTCCATAATCAATAATCAATGTGGTCCCTAATGTTCAATTTCCAAACAAGAAGCACAATATAGTCAAAGAAAATGTTGAATATACAAGTACAACTACCACACATACACCCCAAATCATAATGAACATATAATAGTAAAGTGTGACACATAAATGAGCATAATACAAACATTAATACTATCAATGTAATATTAACTTAAAATCACCATGATTACTGCTACCACAATATGAAATGCTAAGTCCTAAAATGGGGGTGCTACAATCCCTCCCCACTCGAAGAAACTTCATCCCCGAAGTTAAGTTACCATATAGAAAATCAAACAAGAGTTTCCCTTTATGCATCCAAAAAACACAATAATAGAAAAGACCTACCTAATCAAGCTCAAGTATCCAAGTAGTAAAACCAACATAATGTAATCCATAAATTCTCAAGTGCCATGAATTAACCCTTACGTAAGAAAAACAATAATACCATTGAGTCCAAGTACATTTCTCAGAAATTCATAAAATAATATGAGTTGAGTTCGATAATAATTTGATACCAATTTTCATTCAATAAGACTATACACTATAATCCCAACATGAATAATAATATCACAACAACACAAATCAATCAATTTCACCAACAACAAAATACTACACCAATCCTCCAAAAATATCATCAAAGCATAAAGAATTCAACATCAACATATTCCTATAAAAAAAGTGTTAAAAGTTCAATAGAGAAAACAAGTGTCACCCTCAAATACACAAAAATGTCATTTAATGATTAACATTACTCAAATAGCATATATTCAGCCAAAAAATAATCATAAATCATTTCACAAACATTCATGCATGATCTATTAATAAAAAGCACACTAGGTTCATTCTTATCACTAGGTCCTTCAAAGATCAAAACTACATTATATATTTGCGAACTCATCTAGATAATAACATTCACCAAACATTCAATATGTCAACCTTATTTTTTTTCTAGGTAATCCAAATGTTAATCAACAAAATCTAACCTAGAACCACACATTCTCCAAGGCATCAAAAGTCAAATTCTAGCAACAATTCATTCCTTTTCGACAACTTGTGTATAATGTCTTCCAAAATTAGATATCATCATAATCCATAATCATCGACCATATTCAACATGGGAAACTTTCATCAATTGTAACGACCCCTCCGTTACGACTAGGAAAAGTGAAGCACACTAAGTAGATTTTTTTTTAAAAGCATTAGGAAATTAACGTCAACGCATAATTCACAACAACTCATTATCATGAAATGACATCATAATTAAAAGAAACACAAGCAACTCATCATCGTAATAAAAAACGACGCAACCAACGCATCAACATAAATGATAGTGACACCTAACCAACACATAAACATAAATAGTGGCGCAGTTCAGCCATGACAATCAACTGAAGAAATTTATAAACATTGATCATCTAGATACTGAATATTAAAATGACTACCCACCCAACCTACCCTGGAAGGTTAGGTCCTCTAGGACACATAAGCAACACTCAAGCCCATGCTTCATCCGATTGATTTTGACCACTTAAGGTCTCAGGGTTGGCGACTTCTCTGAGGAACAAGGAGGTGTCTAAATCTCACTAACATAATCAAGTCGAAAACCAACTAGCTCAATCAATCAACATCATTACTGTTCATGACGCAAGAGAATTTAAATGCTCAGTCATTCATACATCGATATTATTCATGTCGCAAGAGAAGTCTAAATACTCAATCAACCATACATCAATATTATTCACAACGCATGAGAAATCTACTTTATTTTTCATGGCGCAAGAGAATATAATTACTAAATTAATCATATGTCAACATTATTCTAAAGGCGCAAGTGTAATCAACTTTATTTTATTTTCATGACACAAAAGTAAACATCTATTTAATTTCAAGGCGTGCAATTAATCAATTACTGAATTAAACAATAAATCAACATTATTTTCAATGTGCACGCGTGATCTATTTACTGAATTAAACATAAATCAACATTCCTTCCAAGGCCTGTGACTAATCAAATTTTGAATTAAATAATAAATCACCCTTAATTAGTTTACAAGAAATTTGTTTATTGAGAGTTTAATCATTCCATTCAAGATTCTATAAAGAAAGGGATATTTGGAGGATGAAGTTTCCTTTATAGCAAGCTTGAGACAAAGACAAATGTTAATACTCTTATTAGGAAGAAAGTTGTATTTTTGTACAGTAGTACTTTTGGTCTCCACTATCTCACAAGAGCATAGAGAAATAAACATAATCAACTGATGTAAGGAATATCCATGTTGGGAGGATATCATAAACTATTTGTATAGATTGTGTTGCTATTCCCTAGAGCTTAGATGAGAAAATAATCTACTTATTAATTTAACAAACAAAACCATAGAGCTGATTTTTTAGAGGTCTACAATAAACAATTCTAAAATTGACGAGAAAATCAAATATACTTAGATACAATATTTAACGTTCATAAAACACCAAACTCAATTTTCATTCATCCCACAAGAGCGCATGGAAGTAACGCCCATCAAACACTATGAGGAAGATCCATGTTATCTATCATAATGTGTACCAGTATCACTAAGCAAGAGGTGGATAAACAAGAATTCAACTTCTATAGGATCTCTATAGAAAGGTTTGCGAGTTAAGATTATACTTTTTCACTAGCTAGCCAAATTCACTTACATATAATATATAAAGTTCATAAAACATCAAATTCAATTTTCACTGAAGATTCTACCCAAAAAAACAATTAGAGAAGGGTTTTTCCTTTCTATGGATCTTGAGACAAGACAATGCCAATTCTATTATTAGAAGGACAATTTTTTTCTTATACAAATATGCAATATTAACTAATGTAAAAAAAATACTCATTGAAAATATTTCATAAGATTTTTATAGAATGTGTTGCTATGCCCAAGAGCCTAAATGAAATATAGTCTACTTATCTCCATATAACAAACAAAACAATAGACGAGAGGTTTGTTTTGTGATCTATTATAAACAATATTTAAAATTGACCAGCTAGTGAAACTCACTTATATCTAATATCTAAAGTTCACCAAACATGAAAATCAATTCCCATTCAAGATTTTGGGCAAATTCGTAAGCATAAAATTCAAAGGTTTTTCCCAGAGATGGAACGCATGGATACATTTTTATGAAAATCACCGAGAAGGTTTTACACATCAAAACGTAGAGTTTGTATAAGAGACAAATCGCTTGGCTATTTCCAATCGTTGGGAAATTTTACAAATAAAAAACGTAGAGTTTGTACCAGAGAAAAATCGTTTGGCTATTTCCCATCCTTGGGAAAGTTTTACACATAAAAAACGCAGAGTTTGTACAAGAGAAAATTGCTTGGCTATTTCCAATCGTTGGGAAAGTTTACACATAAAAAATGCAGAGTTTGTACAATAGAAAAAATCACTTGGCTATTCCAATCGTTGGGCAAGTTTACACGTAGAAAAACGCAAAGTTTGTAAAATAGAAAAATCTCTTGGTTGTTCCAATCATTGGGCAAGTTTAAAAATAAAAACACATAGTTTGTACAATAGAAAAATCGCTTGGCTATTCCAATCGCTCGGAAAGTTTACACATCCAAAACACAGAGTTTGTACAATAGAAAAATCACTTGGCTATTCCAATCGCTGGGCAATTTTACACATCAAAAACACAGATTTTGTACAATAGAAAAATCACTTGGCTATTCCAATCGTTGGGCAAGTTTACACATAAAAAAAACAAAGTTTGTACAATAGAAAAATCGCTTGGCTATTCCAATCATTGGGAAAGTTTACACATCCAAAACATAGAGTTTGTACAATAGAAAAACCGCTTGTCTATTCCAATCACTGAGAAATTTTACACACAAAAAACACAGAGGGTTTTCTAGATATTGGACGCAAGGAGATTCTCCTTTTCTGGGAAAACATGTATGCAAAAAGCAGAGTAATTATGATGGAAACATAGAGGTGCTAGGTGAGTTATTATGTACAAGTGCAAGCAAACTCTTATAGAAAAATGCAGAGATTCCCCCCTGAGTAAGTCGCGAGTCTAGATGGTCATTGAATCTATAGCCACTATCATAGACTACAATCAATTCATTATGGTCATAATTAAATTATTTAACCGCATCTACGCAGAAAACCCCCAAATTGAAAAAGGGAAAACAGTGAATAAGAAACCAAGATTTAGTTTGGAATTAAAATTGCAGACTTGTTAGAAATTCCTTTATATAATACACAATCATCAAGGAAACTTTCCAGTTCAATATCAGAAATCCATTACCACTGTCAACAATTCTAAAAACCATATATACAATAAAAACTTAATACAATGCAAACTCAAAATGAAAATACGGTAACCGATGAATATAGGCTTGATGATGATCCTTGGCTGGCGACTAGTTTTCCCTTCCTTTGTCCACTTGCTAACCATTGAGACTTCACTGGTACCTCCCATCCAACGCAAGGGGTACTCTTCTTCCCCCTTAGCCCCCTGAGCCACAAAGGGGCCACGCAAATGCCCAATCAAAAATCCTCTAGCTCCCAACTCGCCTGGCAAGGTAGAACCACCACTCTCTCTCAAGCTAGGTATCCCAAGTCTCACAAGTAAAACCAGTCAAAATTTTTGCAGCATAACCTTACCCATAACTAGTATGATCCATTGCTCATCCCAAACATTTGTTTTATAGAATTTTCCCATAAATCATCCCCACTTGCACAATTAATTCAATTTTTAATTAAAATAATTTAGAATTATCTCCCCCTTACACTTGCCACCATTTCCCCAATTTGCACAAGTAAATCCACATTTATTTTAATAAAATTCAATTTCCCTCACCCATCCTAAAAGTGCTCCTAAAATCACTCCTAGTTGTCTCTTTATTCCCCTTATTTCCCATTAATGACTGGCACCTTACGAAAACTGAGTTGAGTTAAAATATGAATCTTCTCCTAGTTAGACTAGTGTTAACTAAACTCTAGATTCCTTTCTATGCGTACCCATTCCTTTAGCTTATTCCATTATTACCTTAAATTCCAATTTGGTAATTACTTGCACATATGTGTATTAAATCAATCTTTAGATTTATTTTATTTTCCTTTATTTCTTAAATTTATTTACTTCATCCTCTCATTGTTTAATTTATAAATTTAGTTTTTAGTCTTCTTACTAACTTAGGCTTAATTAAATTTTTAATTGCAAAGGCTTGGACTCTTATAGGGATTATGATTAATAAATTTAATCCTTAATTAATTGATTGATTGATTGATCCCGTGGTGCTCAAGATTTTACACGGTTAATTATTCGCTCAGGGTTTTCTAGGCCACCTAGATTCATTGACTCAAATTTTATTTACACGACATGCCCTTCAAGATGCACTCCGTGCTCCAAGGGTGTCACTCGTCTTTGATTCAATTTATGATTATGCGATGTTCCCTTCAAGACACACTTTGTGCTCCAAGGGTGCCACTCGCCTTTGACTAGTTTTGGTAGTTGTCCAACCCCTAGAGTCAACACTCCATTTGGGTGAACTTTTGAGAGACTAAGGGATTCTAAGGAATAAACACCCTGCCTTATTGTGTGCCCCTTAGAAATATTTGTGCGCGACTTTCTCAGTATTCCCTCATGACATCATGGACCTCTCAAACTAGGTAATCGTTAACCTACAATTCAAGCCATGACAAGAGTGCTAGTAGGTTGTGACAGGGATGTTGCCACACCTCTCCCTCAACATCTGGTCTATGTGCATGGCCCCTTTACTCCTTATGTGAGTCATATTAGAAATCAATCATCAACCCGAATCCATCAATGAAACATTGTCAATGATCCATAAACAACATCATAATATAATCGATCATTTGTCACATATGCATAAATGAAATACCCAAACCAATACAATCCAATCCATAACTCAATTTGTAGTCCAAGAAGGTCCATTGATTCCATTGACATCCTCAATCCGTCAAGTGTCCTACACACTCAGGGGAAACTCGCCAATAACATTTGTCAATACATAGATATCAAACAACATAAATCATAATCCATCAACATCATCATAAGAATCCATAAGCGAAATAGATAACCACATATTATAACTGGATCACTTGCACACAAGTGTCCTCAAAGAATAAGTCAATAACATGTGCTCGCAAGAGCGAGATGTTACATCAATCATGGTAACAAGTAACTAAGATTCCACATGTAAATCAATAATCGAATTCCATTCTTCCAGAAACAATATGCCACCCGCAGTCCAAATTCAAGACCATTCATAATCACAAGCAAAATTCACCACTAGAGAAATCCAATCATTTCCAATATTATTATACATTCACTAAGTCATTTCACTTAAGGAATCAAACATAAATCATTAATAATAAAAGTGACAATTTTATGTAATAGCGTTAATTCCACTTTGAAGACATGATCTTAAAGACACTAGTGAATGTAGGTAGAGATGAGATGGCTTGGTCAAGTCGATATAGAGTTCAAGAGAATACAATTCATTGATTCCTGACAGGTGTTGAGAACACCCTTATACTGAGAGGGGGGGTGGTGAATTATTATAATATATATTTTTTTACTTTTTCAAACATTCATCAACCATAAGAAAAAAATAACATATGAGATCTATTAACTGCAGAACATGGAACACAAGATTTACGTTGAAACCCTTTCGGGAGGAAACCACAAAAACTCTCTTTATAATTCTTTGTAGACACTACTGTTACAAATATTTGTATACACCAACCTACTAGAGACACCAATCCCCACCAGTACAAATCCCGGTAGGGACCAACCTACTCTTACAGATATTCATAGACACCAATCTACTAGAGACACCAATACCCATTGTTAAGCACCAAATTAGCAAGAGACACAAATCTCTTTGTTTGAGCGGTACCAACCTACTCTTACATATCTTCATAGAAACCAATCTGATGGAGACACCAATCCCCAAAGCTAAGAACCAACTTTCAATATCTTTGCGTGACATGCACCAACCTTCACTGAGTCTAATTTTTTCATCTTCCTTCACTAGGTCTACTTACTACTTCTCCCTTCACCAATTTTTCTCAATTATACATTTACCAAGTCTGACCAAAATTTGAATTTCCAAATGGAAACATTCCCAAAGCTTGATATTTTCGACCTCTTCCCAATAACAAACTTGTGCAAAATTCCATGTATCCAATTTTTCAAATGTCGTTCTAAGATTTTGTATGTCTCCTTTATTATTGAATATTTTCATAGTCTGAACAGTCCCAGAAAATAAGTTATAGTGAAAATTCCAAACTGGCCTATTTGAAATTGATTTTAGGAGTATTCATAAACACTAACTTCCATAGAGAATATATCAAAAAGTAAAATGAAAGATCATCTAAATTTTTTACTTGATGTACTTTTATATGTCTCCTTTGTTCTGTAAAAAATTTGGTATGAAGAGTGCCAAAAAATAATTTATAGTGAAAATTCCAAACTGACCTATTTGAAAACCTATCTCAGGACCATTCATAAACCCTACCTTATCCTTAATCACTTAGTGATGAGATGGATATTACTCCCAATTGCACATCCCTTAATTTGTTCTAACTACAAAAAATGCTCAAACAAGGTAAATAAATACTTTTGAACAAGTTTGAACATTTTTACCAACAACACAAGATAATTAGTCTCTATATCCAACATAAGCAGTATTACATATCCAACAGTTTTCGAACATGATTCAGTTTGTCTCAACAAATCCAATTCATTTCAACAAGAAACACCCAAGTCAACAATAAGACATCAGTTCAGTTCACATATCAAAAACTTTGATTACTCTCCCCTTTGAGGAATAAAGAAGTAGAAGAAATATTTCTCGTCGAAAATTACAGTCGAAGAACAATCTAGTCGAAACTTAGTTGACAAATACTCAATTGAAACTTCAGACGACTTTCATGTCGAGTCAATCCTCAGTCGACCACTTCCAAGGAAATCAATAGTAAGTAAGAGGAATGTGGCATGGATTTACAACCAATGATACACAGTGATATGAATTCCTCAAACATTTGGCCAAATGATTCCATTACCATCGATCAGTCCAAACACATTCTATCTTGGCAGTCGACATTGGTACATAATTGTATATTTCATGTCTCTTATGCAAAGACCTGAAAGCATGATTCACATTCCTATCATATTTATGGTGAGGATGATGATAGGGAAAAAATTATTTTGCTGGAAGATTAGAGGAAGTAGGCTTAGGTTCAGGTTCACTTACAGGAGTAAAACAAACCAACATATTAACAATAGTGTCATCTATAACAACATGCTCAAATTATGGCATGTGAGGAAAATAAATCTCATCAATCTTTTTGACACAATCAATTGTAGCTTGTTCTTCAGGAAAATTAGTTTGAACTCGTCCTACAAGAAATACAAGACCTTTGACAATTGATGATATTATATAAGGTTTCAATACTTTTTTCAACTTAATAGTTGTTTTCTCTAGTTCATTTCTTAAGGAAATAATTTCATATTCTATCTCTTCCCAGTTTTCTTCCTTTTTCTTCAATTGGATTTTCACCAACTACTCCATCCTTTTTTCCTTTTCTAGTTGAATCTTTAGGATGATAATATTTTTCTCTATTTCTTCAAGGATTTGTGAAATTTTGTATTTTGAATCATGATCCCCTTGTTCATTCCAATAATTTCTTCTTTTGTTTCAAATTATTTTTCCTAAGATTCTTTATTTTTCTTAAGGCACACATGAGTTCTTCAAGATCCACTTCCCCATATGTTTCAACATTTTCTTCTTCTTATGAATCTGTTGTTTCTTTCCCTTTTTCTTCATCAAACTTTGTTTCTATGGAAATGAAAATATTTTCTTCTCTATCACTATCGAATATACTTTCATTGTTATCTTCAGATGAGCTACTTCCCTCTTTGGAGTAAAGAATTTTCTTTTGCTTATGGAAGTTTTTCTTCTTTTCATACTTACTCTTTTGATGAGGTTTTCTCTCTTTCTTAATGTTATGATCTTCTTCATCATCACTACTTTCATTTTTCACATATGGACACTTAGCAACAAAAATTCCTATTTTTCCACAATTAAAGCATTTAAAGGGAAACTTACCTTTGTATTTTCTAGATCCTTTTTTTATTTTTTTCATAAAATCTATTTCATATGCCATCAAATTCATTGTTGGAGCTATCACTTGAGTCATTCTCTCTATTATTTGTCTTCTTTGAGGCTTTGTAGGATGATTCTTTCTTTGATGGATTTTCTTTCTCTATCCTCATTTCATATGTCATGAGGATCCCATGCAATTCATCCATTGTTAATAAATCAAGATCATTCATTTCTTCAGTGGAAGACCATTTAGCATCAAATATTAAGGGTACTGAATTTAACACCTTTTGTACAATCATCAATTCTTCAACCTTTTCACTAAGTCTTCTGATGGCATTGACAATTTAATCCACACAGAGAAAATAGGATACAACATTTTCTTCGTCTTTCATTTCCAGTCTCTCAAACTATCTTCTATGAGTTTGTATCTTTTCCTATTAACCTTGTCAATGCCTTCATAAATATTTTGAAGATTGTCCAAAATTTATTTTGATGATTCACAATGCATTACCTTGAAAAAGTTGGATTTTGATAAACTGCAAAAATAACATTCACGGATTTTGCATGATCTTCACTAGCCTTATTTCCATCCCGATCCATTGGTGGATATATTGGATATTTATAACTAGTCAAAATAGATTTCCAAATACGGAAACCAAGGGCCATTAAATAGGTTCGCAGAGTTATGCTCTAGAAGGCATAGTTTGTTTTGTCAAATAATGGAGCCATGTTTGTGGAGAAACCTTCTTGATTGGCCATGTGTGCTCCCCGAGATCTACCTTCCAGTGGTTAGAATTGTTTTGAAATAAATCACTATGATCCCAATTGTTGAGCACACACTTATACTAAGAGGGGAGGTGAATCAATATAAGATTTTTTTTTTTACTTTTTCAAACATTCATCAACCTTAAGGAAACAATCACATATGAAATATATTAACTGCAGAACATGGAACACAAGATTTATGTGCAAACCCTTTCAATATAAAACCACAAAACTTCTATTTATAATTATTTGTAGGCTCCAAACTACTATTACAAATATTTCTAGGCACCAACCTACAGGAGACACCAATCCCCACTGGAAAAAATCCTGGTAGGAACCAACCTTATCTTACATATATATATAGAAAAAAATCTACAAGAGACATAGATCCCCACCACTAAGCACCAACTTAGCATGAGACACAAATCTCTTTGTTTAAGTGACACCAACCTACTCTTACAGATATTCATAGAAACCAATCTATTGGAGACACCAATCCCCACCACTAAGCACCAACCTAGAAAGAGATACCAATATTTTTGTGTGATTTGCACCAACATTCAACAAGTTTTCTTGCTACTTTTGCCTTCACCAAGTCTACTCATTGCTTCTTCCTTCACCATGTATACTCACTGCTTTTTCCTTCACTAGGTTTTGTCACTACTTCTATTTTCCACACCCCTGGAAATATGTGGCTATCTTCATGTAGTGATATTTCACCTTTGAAGGTCACTATGGAACTTTCTATGTCCAACATATCTAGTTGCTCAATCATATCTGACACAACCAGCCAATTAATATTCAATACTTCTTTTTCAAAACATTGTAGACGATGGAATCACTCGTCCAAAAGGAAAAGAAACCTAGGGACATCATCTCATACCATGGCCTTATAAAGATATTGGTTGAATGTTCCCTACATAGGGAATGTCACACTTGGAGTAGTATTTTTTAGCCACCTATGATACTTTTTGAGGATGTGGTGGCTACAATTCAGGCATCCCAGTAAGAAATGGCCACACTTACAGCACCAAAATAGGCCATGACTACAATTTGAAAAACAACTAACAGTGTCGTTGATGTTGTAGAACCTCCACTAAAGAAACCCACAATAAAAAGTAGGGGAAAGGATCATCATGATGCAACTCTGGTAAAGGAAGACCATGACAGTGATGTCGAAGTGACCGCCAACAAACCCCCTACAAAGAGACTCAGAGAGTTCAAAAAGAGACAACCCCTTTCACATAAGAAAATAATAACCATCCATATGGCTACAACTCAGCGTAAAAGGAGAAAAATTTTGATCCAAAGGAACAAGCCCCGAAGGAGGACAAAGAAATAGACGATGCAGTAGAGATAAAACCCTCCACTAACACGCAATAACCAATGGAGGACACCAACCTAGAAGCTAATGAGGCATTGGATAACATGCAAGGAAAATAATAAGGTGCTCTTGAAGAAGGGCTTATCATTATCCTTACAACATATTCAAATGAAGAGGAACCGGAAACTAAAGCTCCTACTGACCCACACGAACCAGTGGGGATCCCTTATGAAGAATAGGTTGCAAACCTACAAGGAACAACAGAGGAACATCAAGTTGATTTCCTTACTGACACACATAAAATAGCTGAAAACACTCCTTGGGAATACTCTTCCCAGTCTTAGGAAACACATACAGAAGAACTAGAGCACTTTGTCGATCCAAAGGCTCATCCATAGGAACCAAAGGCTCTTGTTGAACAAGAGGCAATCTTGAAGAAACATTTTCCAACCTAGAAGAGAAGGAATAATTAGAACCAGAGGCCCTTACTATTACATAATAACCAGTAAGAGGAACTATTGGGGAACGACCTACCGACTCACAGGATTCAGACAAGGAAGAATGGGAAGCAAAAGAGTTTGATGATCCAACAAGAAACACTTGTGGAGACCACTTTCTGATACACAAGAAGCAGGAAAACAAGAACCAGAAATAAATATCACTGAGACTAAGAGGAAACTAAGTGCTACATCATGGGTAAGCATCCCACACTCCATACCTAGTTATGTATATTTTGTGAAACAAAATAAAATGTTGAGAATGAAAAATTCGAAGCTACATATCAACTTAAAAATGTTGAGAGATGAGCTTGAAGAAAAAAGTGCACTTGAGAAATCAGGTTACCCTACAACAAGTACTCTTGTTGTAGGAGAACCCTTCACCAGTTCACAAGAAACAACTCAAATCAAAGAAACAAGGAAATTAGTTGTATAGGATACACATTTTATGCTAATTGATGAGGCCACTCAAACATAAATAGAGTAGGAATTAGCATAAAATAGAGGAGTCGCGACATAACATGTCACCAGTCAAAAGAAGGGGAAACCAGTAGAGGCATATTGTAGTGTCAATAACCTCAATGGACACCTTGATTTTGGGTTGGGGGAGATGACGGGTGCCTAAATTGGCATACTTTCATCACTCGTCTAATACATTTTTTCTTACCATGTTCCATTGAACATTTCCTTTTTTATACTTTTCTTATCCATTTTTTCCTCACTTTTCATTAAGGTACAAATATTTTCCCATATGCCATTTTTACGCTATTCTTTCATATTTCTTAAAGGAACTTTCTAATTTCAAGTACTAATACTACTACATAGGAGTAATACAATAGTTGCAACTCCTCACAATGGCTACAATCCCTCTATGTTGTTGTGATTCTTAACAAAATCCAACTACTGAAAATCCAAGTGCACTCTTTATTGTTGTGATTATGGGTACAATACAACTATTGTAACTCTAAGTGTACTCTCTATTGTTATGACTCTGGACAACTACTACAACCAAGTACACTCTATGTTTTTTCAACTCTGAGTATATCATTTTTGTGATTCTGAGTACAAAGTTCGCCAGCACAACATTGAACACTACACCTAGTAGTTAGAAAATGATCCTCATATGGGAAAGCGATAGAAGGAAAGTGGAAAACCAAAAGAGAAATCAGTTCACCTACCAACTATTTATCAACTGATCTAAGTCAATACATGCCTGATTCTAATCCTGGTGGATACTGGTGGCCACCCACCTATTCCAACTAGCTCCTCTTGAACGTTTTTAGTTCAACAAGTTTCTCTGTAATGATGATATTTCTTTGTAATTGTGGGTTTTACACTTCTGGGGATATCCTTAATCCCTACACAGCATCCAGGTGGATATTTTTGACCACCCACTTATTCCAACTTTCTTATTTTGGGAGTTTTCATGTCAGTACATCTTTATGTACTTCCAAGGTCGTTTTAGGGCCCTAAACATTGTTTTTTTGGCTTACCATAGTCAAACTATGGACAGAGTTAGATTTTTATGGAATACTGTGTAGTTCTCAAAAATACCTTTCCAATGGGCTATCACAGGCCTAAAACGGAGGTCGTATGCAAAAGTTACGACTCCGGGAAGTTGAGGTACCAACTTACCCATCGGGGCCCACATAACTTTTGGAATTTCATCTCCTAGGCTTAGATTTTTGGATGTCTAGGGTTTTTCCATTCATGAGTAATGTTAAAAAGGCCTATGAAGCCTCACTGTAATCATTCTACTCAGACAGATGCACGTAGAAGCCACATCTCTTCTCAGAGATAGCTACCACCATTTGAGCAAAAAAAAAATAGTTCTGCAGTTTTACAATTTCGACCTATTTTATTTATTCAATAGAAGTTATTTTTCACTAGATATTTGTTGTTGTTCTCCGTATCTATATGTTATTGTATTCAGTTTGTTAGTCATTTTTTTCCCTCATAAATCTGGATCAGTGGTATTAGAGCATTCTTCTTTTCATTTAGTTTTCTTCATGGATGTCCCCGACAAGATCCGGGTACAAGAAGTTGGGACTCGAACCAGTCGAGCCTTTTCAAGATTGGTTGCATATTATCGATATCAAACCCAATGCCACTGTTTCTACCACCAAAGTCCATCCAAGCAAACCAAAAGAACCAAAGGAAGGGGACCACCTCTTTCACTCACATATGTGGGTAAAGGGGGCTCCACTTCATTTCATTATAGATAGTGGTAGTCAGAAGAACTTGATCTCAGCAGAGGTTGTCAAGCAATTGAATCTACTGATGACACTGCACCTGCAACCCTACACCATCGGCTGGATTTTCCAAGGAAGAGATATTTGTATCATCCAATAGTGTTGTCTACCCTAGGCATCAAGCCCTTCAAAGATGAGGTATTGTGTGATATTTATCCCCTTGAATTTTGTGATGTTATTTTAGGAAAACCATATTTGTGGAAGTGAAATGATGTGTATGAGTGTAGACCCTACAATGTTATTATTACTTTGGGTAGACAATTGTACAGGAAACTAGAGGTAGCGGTGCATACCACTATTTATTTAATCTCTGTTAAGAAATGCAGTAAGGTCATTTCACAAACTAGGAAGTTCATCTTCTTTGTGATCAGTGTTGTCAGTAAGCAGAAGGTTTCCACCATATATGTGACCTCTACAAAAATCCTCTCTTTGTAGCAGAAGAAAGTGGACATGATCGTAGAAAAGTACAAAGACATATTCTCCTCACCCACTGGGGTGTTGGACAACTGAGAGGGGGGGGTGAATCAGTTGTCCCTGTTCTTAAACAGTTATACTCATTTTAAACTCTTCAAAAAACACTCAATAATGATCACAATGATACAAGGAAGTAAGCACTAAAACATTAAACATCAATCACACACAAGAAATAGACAGAGACAGATATTTCTTGAGGAAACCCATAAAGGGAAAAACCTCTTCTTCTCGATATGATAAGTAATCTTTATTTTCTTTACATTGTCATTCTTATGAGCACAAAATCATTGTGAGGTTACCAGCTCTATCTTGCAAGCTACAACTTGCTGAGAGCACCAACTCTCTGGTTTCTCTAGCACCCACTAGAAGGAAGCACCAACTCCCTGAGTTTTCCAACACCAACTAGATGGAAGCACCAACTTCCAGTCACACAGGAACCAACCTGTATAACAGAGAACAATATGTCTCCCTTGCACCACCTTGCCACCCTATTTTTTCTGGCTGTAACCAGATGGAAGCTACAACTCCCTATTCTTCAAGAACCCACTTGAAACTCTAAGGACACCAATCCTCCCAAGCACCTCCCAAACACCCTGAAATATAAACAATTTGTTACTGAAACTTATTATAGTGATACAATGTTTATCTATAGCTTACCAATCTCATCACTGTACTACTGCACTAATATGCTTTGCCAGCATTAGTGTCTTCTTTCTCGCATTCTTCTTTGAGCTTTCTATTCTTCTTCTCTGTCTCTGGCATGTGCACCTTGGCCACCTCTTTCTTTATTAGACATTCATTTCTATTCTATGTGCTACGCCTCTTCTCTCTCCTTCAGTTGTTGCACAAAGTTTGTTTTTACCCGCATGAATCACTCTCAATAGCAACAACCTCCTCTTCTTTGTTCTGTGTATATTTATGATCCCAAGTCCTCTACCATATCATCCAACTAACTCTTCGTCCCCTCTGGCGATTAATCTAAGTCTATTCTTCATTCATGTCCGTTATGCCGAGACTCTTTGGCTTCTCTGGAGGCTACAGTCTTTGAAGCCTTTCCATTTGTCAATCGTCTCTATGATGAGTCTTTATACCATTGACAAATACCTCAAGACTCTTTAGCTTCTCTGGAAGTTCTGTTGCTCGTGAGATCATCATCAGTGCCCGTTATGCTGAGATTTCTTAGCCTCTCTGGCATTCAAGACTCTTCATATTCTTTGTCAATCATCTCGAAGCCTCTTCAAATTATCTATGTAGAAACAATCAGTGTTTTCTAGAAGTTCCCCAAGATCCTCCGCACACTCATGCTCTTAGTGCCTTTTTCCCTTTTTGTGAAAAACTGCACAGTGGGTGCTAGCTCTTCTGGCTAAGCCCCTTCCTTTCATGCAACCACCGGCGGTGACCAAGCACCTAACCAATAGTCATTTCATGATTTCGCATTTCGGGTGATCAACTATGACTCACCTTGGTTTTCCTGATTCGCGAAACTCTGAAATGGAGCCTAGCACTGCTAGCTCCTTCCCTTCTCTTCCACTGATGTGACCACTAGCTGTGACCATAGGCCTATGCCAACAGGCACTTCAAGATTTCTCACTTTGAGAAATTGCGAGATTTTTGAATTCACTCACATATCTTCTCCAAATTACCGATCCATGAATTGACGAATTTCTCGAGACCATATCGACGGTCCTTGATTCCCTTGCAATCAACGACTCAGATTGACTTCATGACTTTGCATTTCAAGAATTTGTAAAGCATCTTCCTCTGTGCTCCACATTCCCTAACTCCCGATATCCATGGGTGCCAAATCGACGGCTCACGCTCCTCAGTGATCCAATGGTCCAGATCTCGCTTTCGCGAATTCTGACTTCATTTTTCGTCATTCCAGATCAATGGTCGAGAATGATTCCTCGATCAACGACTGTGATCAAATTGTGATTTTGCGTTTCGCGACTTCGCATCTCATCTCCGTAGACAATTAATGATCCATATCTCTCCTTGACCCGACAGCTCATATCATGCCAAAATTTCGTGTTTTGTGACTTTCGAGGTCAGAGCACCTCCTTCCTTTGACCCTTTAGTCAGCAAAATGATTATCTGATCTCTCAGCACGTGTCCTTGCTGACGTAGTTTTCCACCTCTGTCTTGTTGATGTGGTCTACAACATTCACCTCCTAGATTTGACGGCCTATATTATTCCTCCATCCAACAGCTCAGATCATATCGTGATTTCACATTTTGAGAATTTGGAAAATAGCTTCCTCTGTTCTCTAGATTCCCGAAATCCTGAAACTCCTCATCTGCTACCATGTGTCCTTCAGATTGAACAGTCCCCTTGCTTTTGAGACTTTGTAAGCCCGCTTCACCTTGCACTTAAATGTTGTGCACGTTCGTCTGGATCTAACAACAGTCAATCCTCGCACTCAGATCAATGGATGAGATTTGATATCCTCATCTGTGCTTCCTCTAGTCACTGGACTCTGATCTAACAACCCACAATGCTCCTCAATCCATGATCGATGGCCCACATCACTCCTCCTCCTAATATTCATTCCTCCCAACTTGGAAGAATTTCTAAGTGCCAAAGGCCTCGACCTTTGATCCTTCTACAAGTCCTGATGATTTGGACCTCGTCTTCGCTTCTGTAATGCACACAGCGCTATCTCTTTTGAGCTTGCTCTTATGTGTTTTCACTATTGATTTTTCCATGCACACTCTGCTTGTAACCCTCTCAACATATCTCTGCCAATATCATTGTTTTTCTTGTGCCATCGACGTATACTTTGATCTTTCCATCAATGAAAAGCACACTCGACCTATGAACATTCCAACAATATCCCCCTTTGTCATTGATGGCAACCCTGAACAGTTGCATTGTTCTACTTAGATCCCAACTGTAGCATCCATAACACCTTTTATCCAGAACACATTTTCTCCCCCTTTGACATCAATTTCAAATAAAACATGCTCCCCTTGAGCTGTTGCAGTATTCTTCGAAGGTATCAGATATTCAACCAACACAAACTCCCCCTAACAGGATGGACCCTCTTAGGTTGACAGTGAGGTCACACCCAACTTATGGCGTAGATACTCAAACTAAGTTTGTGCAAGCTGTTAGTGAAGATATCAACTATCTCATCTTTGGATGGAATATAATGCAAATAAACCACAGAGTTGGTTACCCATTCCCTCAAGAAGTGATACTTGATGGGTATATTCTTGGTCTTGGAGTGGAAGACAGGATTCTTTGACACACTAATTGCACTGGTATTATCACAATGGATTTGAATTGGTGAAGTATAATTGTTGGCACATGGATAGACACAGGGTTCAACGCTACAACAACGCACCAACAAAACCCTAACTACCACCCCTTTCGGCAACACCTTCAAAGCAGATGAAGTCTTACCCAAGGTAGAGGTAGGGGTGGTTGCAAGAATCAGGTGTCTTCAACCTTAGATGGGACACATATCTATGATTATATCTCGTACGGAGCACTTAGCAATGATCATTCATCGATATCCAACCCTTATTATACTTTGCATATAACACAGATCATCGCAACACTTACTGAGATCTAAAGTATTTCAACACTTAGCAATAGTAGAACAGATCAGATTCTAGATCTGCACTAAGCATCTTCACACAAATAAGATCTAACATTCATACACATCTAAGAAGCACAAAGCATAAATAGATCTATCTAAATATATCAAAGCACTTAGCAAGAGATAAACACATCAAATCCAAGAACAAAGCATAACACACAAATTTACATGGTTCACCCCCATCCTGGGGCTACGCCCACCAACTGTTCTTCTTTATTAGTGTCTTCAATCGATTACAACACAGAGCCACCAAAACCCTACTTCACATAGGAAAGAAGATCTGCACAGCTCGCTAGCTCCTTCTTCCTTGCGCTATAGCACAAAGCCTTCTACAACTTCTTACAATGGCTTGCACTCAGCCTCTTACATTCATGCACAAAGCAATTACAAAATCTATTAGCACTTAGCTTTTTGGCCTGACATCACAAAGATTTCAATCCATCGCCCTACTTACTCCACCTAGATGTTTATTTATACATTACAAAAGTGGGCCTAAACATGGGTAAACCCATGGGTCAACATCCCTTTCCCATTACATATTCCCAAAACCCAAAAAGGGGCCCAAAAGTGGGTTGAGATCCCTTGATCTCTTCTTCGTTTGGCGCTTTATCTTCGATAGGCTATCGAAGTCCCAAAAATGGTAAAATATGACCAAGTAACTTCAAAACTTGGTCAAGGGACAACATGCCACCATAACTCACCTGTGACTCATCCCGAGTCACTTCGATCTGGACAATTATGCCTCGAATGCCTCGATATTGGCTCGATCTTCTTCGACTTGTTTCTTTGCTATGGTATCTTGTTCATTTAGCTCCTGGATTATTGCATCATTTACTGGTCCGTCGAGGCATTGCTCTGTTGAAATGACGACCTATTCTAGCTCTACTCCTTGGGTTTCGATCTCTGAAAATAACATGCATGCCTTATCCTACATGGGTTGGATTCATTGAGTGACCTCCATTACTTTACTTTGAAGCATGTAAATCTCCTGTTTAGATGTGTGTTGTTCATGAGAACACTTCATCCTTTCTATAGTTGACAAGGCCTTCAACTGAGCTTGTAGCATATCCGTGTAAATTCTAACCTTGTACAATATCTACTACAAACTGATATTCAGAAAAGAACAGAAAAGATACAATGGCAAATACAAACATTACACAGAGATTTTTCACCTGGAAACCCAAACTGGGAAAACCAGCATAT
>SNQJ01S0023672.1:89057-151494 GCA_010110895.2 Picea sitchensis
ATTGTTTACAATACAATATACATATAGGAGCCAGCGGCATCCAAAACCCTAACCCAATGACCTGGATTAGTCCAAAACCCTAATTCCTTAACCGGAAATAGAAAACCATCGGCAAAAAACCATGTGCCGAAAACCACCTAATAACATGTCGTCCCGGAAATATGTCGGCCCGGCGATAATATGTCGGCACGAAACTGGCGAAAATATGTCGGCCCAAAAAAAATATAACACATACCCAACAATCCGCATGCTATTTTGCTTCTTGGAGCTCCAACTCCAGCGCCTGTAGTTATGGATTCTCTGTAAGGATTTCATAAGTTTGGGCACTCTAGTTACTTAACTTCTTGCATTGCAAGGCAAGAGCTTTGATTATGTCAATTGTGCTTCGGGTAGTTGCCTCCCGTTGGTCTCTTATCTCTTGTGGGGTTTCGGACACAGTGTGGAGTTCTAGATCCGCGATGCACTACTGTAGCTTCTGGATCACCTCTTCTAATTGTGCCACCTACTGTGGAGTTTGGTCCTTGGTCTGTACTTCAACTATTTACACAGAGCAGAGTGCTCTGTTGACCCTTTCCTTGACTTTAAGTTGTTTGGTGAGTGGTTGTCCCTTTCTTTGTTGTAGCTCTGCTTTCTCTTCATTAAATTTCTCCTGCATATCAATCTTCTCTCGTTCTGCATTTCCTCTTGAGATCGTCGAAGGAGGGCTTCGACCGTGTCAGCAATCCTGTGGAGTTGAGATGGCTCATCTCCCATTTCTGATGTTTTTGTTGGTAGAGGCGCAATAGAAGCTGCACGACTGGACTGGAGTGCCTGTTGCACTTCTTGAAAATCGAACTTGATCCAATTGAATACCTCCTCCTTCTTAGATTCCTGTTTCTCTGCTATATCCAACGAAGCATCGTTCAGTGCAACGATGATGAAGTTGAAGTCATCCGATGTTAGGGTGATTTCAAACTTGGTTTTGGTTGCCTTGGATTTCTTTCTAGATGTGGGATTTGATGGGGAAACCTTTCATTTCTTGGACGGGTCCTCCTCCTCTCTAGGTAGGGTAGCCTCACCTTTCTTCTGCTCGACTTCGGTGTCCCCTATCTCTCCACCATTACCTCCTTGCGAAGTGGAAGTAGTCTTCATGGTTGTATTATCGACGTCTTAAGTGTCCTCATTCTTCTTTGTTGTGCTCGGTCCAAGTGTATTGCGCACTTCTTCAAGACTATCAATATCAGAGAGCTCTGGGGGGTCGATTGAGATGAGGAGGTCCACCGACCACTCCTTAATAATATCTTCTAGGTCTTCCTCTATCAACTTGTAGTAGGACTACAACTACTGGTGATGCTCATCGTCGCGCGGTGTGATGTAGATGAAGTGGCGATCCACATTGAACTTCATCAATGGCCTGAATTTGTAAAGCATGTTTGGGGTGATGTGAGGCATAGACTGGATTGCAGCCTTCAGCTGATTGTAGTAAATGTGAAAGACGACATTGGATTTCCACTGCTTGGTCATGTTGTAGGAGTACCAAATCATACTGAACTTCATAGCTAGTGGTTCAAAAGGTTCTGTATCTGGGAAGGTCACACCTTCTCGTAGCTCCCATGCGATGAATGTGATCAATATGAGCAACCAACTAAAATGGAACTCATACCCTTGGTCTTGCGCTTCCTGGTAATCCAGTTCCAACTGGTTCACTAAGTACTTCACCCAGTTCATGTGTAATCCCTCCGCGCACTTCCCTGTGAGGTCTACCACAAATCCAGTTACCTGGGTTGGTATTTTCTTCTATACCAACTTCCCTGCAATGACTTGACAGGCGAGGTGCACTGCGTCATTCTAAATAGAAGCTACTTTATATCCTCACGTGCCCTTCTCGACATCGCCATAAGTTTCTTTAATCTTCTATGCTAAGGCTCGGTTTGTGGTCTTTCCAGGGTAAAAGTCTTGTGGGTCAGGGCCTTGCATGCTCAACCCTGTGATCATGTGGATCAGCGTTGGA
The DNA here is from genome assembly GCA_010110895.2 of Picea sitchensis. Classification (NCBI taxonomy): domain Eukaryota; kingdom Viridiplantae; phylum Streptophyta; class Pinopsida; order Pinales; family Pinaceae; genus Picea; species Picea sitchensis. The sequence continues at coordinate 91,048 of SNQJ01S0023672.1, forward strand.
TCAACCGTGATGCATCCGTTTAGCCACAAGTAGCCGCCATGATAGCTCGACAGCAGTAACTTGACGCAGGCATTGACTTCCTGGTGCCTTCTAAAATGGGGGATCTTCATGATGTTCAACAAAGTGGACTGTGCGAGGTCCATAGTCCATTGCTGAGGAACAATCTTCGAGTTTTTACCCTTTTTCTTTGTCAAGTATTTATAAGGTGCGAGCATACTATAAACCTTTCTGTCGCCTAGGTTGAAGTCACTGAACTTCAACACAGTGAACTTATCCTGGTCAGCATGAACTACGCGCACTCCTTTCAGGAGGTACGCAGTGATTAACGGGCACTCAAACTCTCAGGGTACACTGTCTCGATTGATCTCACCACTCAGGGGTGGTAGGTAAGTGGGAAAAATGCTCAGAATAATCTTGGAATTCACAAGATCTTCTTGATGCTTAGTTCTCTTTTTGTCGGTCATTCGAGATGGGCCAACTTGAGCAGTCGATGGGGAGGCTTGCACTCCTCACATCGATGATGCTTGTATACCTGCGGACAATCCTCTTCCCGACATGGTTCTCTCAGTCATTAAATATATCAGAACTTATGTCACAGTTGCTTCTTCGATGGTGATCTCTTCAAAAATATGCGCTTGAGATAAGTAGTCAGGATCACAATGAGCTTAGACATTGTACTAGAATGAATAACAAGATCGTGATGGTCACTGTATACAGTTGCGGGCTTCAAATTCTCAATTGGCAAAAGTATTCTTCGTGCATGGCACAATGGGATAAGTAGGCAACTCGAAAATGGTCTTCTCGTAATGGCTACGAGACTCCATTAACTTCGTTTGACCCATTGAGGTGTGGTCCAATGGTCTAATGGCGAACCATTAACGCTTTTTGACCCATTCGGAGCAGCAGTCGAACGGTTATATCAGCTCCCAACAGCTATATTGCTTTGCCTCGACGAAGTGGCCTATGTCACTGGTATGATATCTCGACGAAGTTCAATTTATGTCAGTTTCCCATTCTGTGAGGTTCCCTCTGGAATATTCTATAGCCTGTCGATCTTAGCTCTCTTTTTAATTAGCTTCCTAGACTTCTTTCTAGTGAGCTTCATCTAGGTGATTCTCTTCCCATTTTGATTCTTATTTTCCTTAGACATAATCACTTTGTGCTGTTGAGATATCTTTAGGGGTAACACCTATTTTTTATCTGGGATAATTATTTCAATCTTTTGTGAGTCCTTCAATATTCTTGTGGCTTCGACATCGTGGTTTCTGGTGTAAAATAGCTTCGATCTGTTCTTTTGTTCTTCAAGCAGCTGCACGATCTTTCTGGTCATAAAATATTTTAACCTTTTCTTCTTATGTTCCAAAACTTATTATTTTTCCTTTCATCTGGCTTTATCTCTATCAATCCAAGGTTTTCCCAATAACATGGTAAACGGGGTACTGTCTTCAATGAATCTAATAATCTCAAAATCTTCCTTCGTCGAAGTTCCATTGACTGTCATAGGTATCTGAGCGAGATTTCCACATAACATCATCAGTTTTCCTCTGAATAGTCCTATTCCTCCTAGTGAACGGATCATAGTGGGCTTCCCTATAGTTTTCCAAGTATTTTCTGGCATAATGTTCACTTGTGTCTCTTCATCAAGGATAAAGTCAATGTTGAAGTCCCCTATTCTAGCTTCAATGCATTCTTTCTCTTTAAAAATCTATGGCAGCCTGACATGTCGGTGGTCATTCAAGGTTTCTTTCATTTGTATCAATACCTTCTCTGATTTTTTCGAGGTTTCATCCACAGTTTCTGGATCTATCTTAGTGTTTTCTTGATTCAGATTCTTTTTTTCAAGTTTAGCAATCATTCTAGGACAATCCAATACCTCATGGTCCATAGCTTGACAACATAGACAACTAGGTCTTCCACCAGGACATTCTTTAGCAAGGTGTCCTAACCTTCTGCAACTGTAACAGAGGGTTAGTCCTCTCTTTCTTTTAAATGATCCCCATCCCTTTCTATACTTCCCACTAGGATCATGGTAGCTAGCCTACAAAAAACTCTTTCTAGGATCTTGCATCCATTGGTTAGTCTAAACATTCTTTCTATGCATAGGTATAACATATCTATCATCATTCTTATCAGATCTACTCATATCAAACTTTCTTTCATCTATCAGAGCCTTAGTTTTCAATCTAGGATAGATTGTATCAAACATACCTAGATCCATACTCTAGAAACACAAATTTTCACTTATTTTACTTTTGCAGAGCACAAATCTTCCAGATCTAAAAAAAATTAACTCTTCTTACCTTTATCATATCACAGAGCTTACATATCTTACCTCTTTTCTGTAAATCTGACCTCTTTTCTTCATAAACTTCCACTTTAACCTTTCTTAGAGCACAAAGCATTTGTATCTCACTTATTTTCTTTAGATCTATCTTATTTCTTTAAAACGGAGCTTTTCAGATCAAGTGGATTACTGCGCACTAGGGCACAGATCCACACACAAAGATTCCACAATTTCAGGATGAATCTTTGCACATAGCTCCTTCTTCCTTAGTTCCCAGCAATCACAGTTTCATGTCCTGGCAACAGAACCATTTTTTGGCACAGGGGAAGACCCAGGGTTCAACGCTACAACAATGCACCAACAAAACCCTAACTACCATCCCTTTCAACAACACCTGTGAAGTAGATGAAGTCTCACCCGAGGTAGAGGCAGGGGTGGTTGCAAGACTCAGGTGTCTGCAACCTTAGCTGGGACACAGATTTGTGATTATATCTCATACAGAGCACTTAGCAATGATCATTCATCGATATCCAACCCTTATTATACTTCGCAGATAGCAGAGAGCATCGCAACACTTATTGAGATCTAAAGTATTTCATCACTTAGCAATAGAAGAACAAATCAGATTATGGATCAACACTAAGAATCTTCACACATATCAGATCTAACATTCATACACATATAAAAAGAATAAAGCATAAATAGATCTATCTAAATATATCAAATCACCTAGAAAGAGATAAACATATCAAATCCAAGCACAAAGAATAACACACATATTTATGTGGTTCACCCCCGTCCTGGGGCTACGTCCACCAAATCTTCTTCTTTATTAGTGTCTTCAATCGATTACAACACAGTGCCACCAAAACCCTACTTCTCATAAGGCAAAATATATGTGCAGCTCGCTAGCTCCTTCTTCCTTGCACTATAGCACAAAGCCTTCTACAACTTCTTACAATGGCTTGCACTAAGCCTCTTACAGTCATGCACAGTGTTAGCGATCAAAAATGCACTGGCATTTTTAAGAGATGATGCCTAATCTTGTAGGGAATATTTGAATAACTTCCTGGGCTCCAAATGCATATTTGAAAGCACCATTGGAAATCTTAGGATTTGTATATGTCGATCGACTATTCAAGCATGAAAAACGGACTCTCCATGACTGAGAAATTTGATTTTAAAAAAATATGCACTTTCACCAGCTAACCCGTCTTGAATTTTGCTAGTTAGCTGGTGAAAGCTCAGCCTTTCACTAGCTAAGGAGCGGATTTTCGGGTAAATTAGCTGGTGAAAGCCTGTCACGGCCAGAAAAACCGAATTCTTGCTCAGATTAGAGATTTTTGAGTTGGATTGGTATGAAATCTTCTTCAATAAGCTAGTTATGAATTATCAAATCAAAATCTGAAGGCCATTCTTGGAGATGAAAGTCAAAAGGGAATTTTTTGACTAGATTTGGTCGTTTTCAAGGGCAAAATGATAGGGATAAAATGACACGTCATCCAACTTGATTTCTATCTTCAGGATAACAAGCCAAAGAGCCTTGGAAGGCTGATCTCCACATCATCAACTGTTCAACACATTTTGAAGACTAGAATACAGGGATTTTCCTTATTCTAAGGACCTTTTCCTACTACTCTGTATATATAGTTTTTGTTTATTGTTTTTAGAAAGATAGATCCACAGTTTTAGGATCTGATCATTACATTGTAAGGCTATAAATGCCTATCTTTTCTAAGAGACAGAGGTTCAAACTGGGATACATTTTGTGCTACCTTATAGACTCTTATGATATAATAAAATTGCAGTCTCCTTTCTTTTTCAATATCATAAATATCCATGTTTCCTTTTCTGTACTTCATTTCAGTTTATCTTAGCTTATGAAGACTGTTATCTCTTTATTGAGCTCATAGATTTGAAGTGAAGGATTTTCTTTCTATATTGTATTAAGCCCTACACACAACTATATTTGGCAATCAAGATTAGTGTTCTTCATCCTCCCCTTTGAAATTACTTGATCTGATCATTGTTTTCTGAAAGCACTGTTTCATTTGAATGTATGATGAGTTGTATGTCACATTATTTATTGAAGTAATCCCATTGTTCCAAGCATACCTACACATTATTTTTAAAGTTACCAAGCATCCTTAGTCTACAACCCTAAGGAGTTTCTTGGAGTGATAACACACAGAGCACTTAAAAAATCTATTAGCACTTATCTTTTTGGCCTAACATCACATATATGTCGATCCATCACCCTACTTACTCCACCTAGATGTTTATTTATACATTACAAAAGTGGGCCTAAATGTGGGTAAACCCACGGGCCGACATCCCTTTCCCATTACATATTCCCAAAACCCAAAAAGGGGCCCAAAAGTGGGCTAAGATCCCTTGATCTCTGCTTTGTCTGGCGCTTTATCTTCGACAAGTTGTCGAAGTCCCAAAAATGGTCAAATATGACCAAGTAACTTCAAAACTTAGTCAAGGGCCAACAATAATTTATCCCCAAGTCTGCAAATGTCTGAATCATCCACAATAATTGGGTACAACAGGTGGCAGCTACAATGTATTCAACTTCTGTAGTTGATAAGGAAACGAAGCCTTGCTTCTTGCTCAACCACGCTACTAGAGAATATCCTAAGAAGAATGGACCTCCACTCGTTCTTTTCCTTTCATCCACGCAGTTAGCCCAGTCAGCATCTGAATAGACCAATAGTTAAAAATTTTGATTCCTAGGATACCATAGGCCATAGTCCATTGTTCCTTTCAAGTATCTGAATATTCTTTTGACAGCTAACAAATGACTCTGTTTAGGTGCAGCCTGATGGCTTCCTACCATTCCAATAGAATCCATTATGTTTGGACGAGATGTTGTGATGTACAATAGGATGCATATCATAGACCTATATGAACTCTGATCAACATCAGGTGAATCATCATCCTTTCTTAACTTACATCCAATGACCATAGGTTTTCTCATACGCTTAGAATCTTCCATTTGAAATATCTTCAACATTTCTCTTAGATATTTTTCCTGAGAAAGAAATATTCCTTTCAACTTCTAAGTAATTTGTAGGCCAAGAAAAAATGACAGTTCCCCTATCATAGAAATTTCAAATTCAGACTGCATGGCAGAAGCAAACCATTGTACCAATGAAGCATTACTACTACCGAAGATGATGTCATCTACATAGACCAACACAATGAGAAGATCATTACCCTATGTTTTGATATACATATTGATGTCAATTTTTCCTCTCTTGAATCCTTTGTCTTGTAGATACATATCTAGTCTATGATACCAGGCACGAGGAGCTTGTTTTAACCCATATAAGGCATTCTTCATCTTGCAGACAAAGTCAGGGTTAGCTGACAGTTGGAAACCTTCTAGTTTTTCCATATAAACTTCTTTTTTTAGATCTCCATTTAGAAAAGCTGACTTGACATCCATTTGATAAACTTTAAACTCCTTATGACAAGCATAGGCAAGAAACATTCTAATAGCTTCTAATCTTTCTACAGGCAAAAAAATTTCATCAAAGTCTAGTCCTTCTATTTGAGCATATCCTTTATAGACCAATCTAGTCTTATTTCTTACAATATTTCCTTGCTCCTTCATCTTATTTTTGTAGACCCATTTTGATCCTATTACATTTTTATCTGTTGGCCTAGGAACAAGTTCCCAAGTGTCATTATTTTCAATCTGGTCCAGTTTCTCATTGATTGATTTTAACCAATTTACATATTTACTAGCCTCATTGAAGTTCTTGGGTTCCACCATGGATATGAATGCTATATGTGATTGCTCAGTGTTCTTGATTAACCTTCTCCTGGTTTGTACACCTTTGTCTTTTTCACCAATTATCGGACGTGCGGGATGATTCTTTTGAGTAATTCTAGAGGAAGATTTTGTTGTCTACTGATTTGAGTTTACCTGAGTATTTGCATATTCATCTAACTCAAATTCTTCTTGTTCTGATTCTTGGACCTGCTCAGCTTCAACTTCATCTATATCCTATGTTGTTTATTCAGTATTGTTCACCTCTCTTACTGGGATTCCTTCATCAACTTTAATGTCAATACAGTCAACCAATTTATGCAACCTCTTATTATAGCATTTGTATCCTTTACCGTTTGTCGCATACCCTAAGAAGATGCCTTCATCATCCTTGTCATCATACTTACCAAGGTTCTCATTATTATTCTTTATGTAACACTTACTCCCAAAGACTTTGAAGTGTTTGATTGAAGAAGGTCTCCCATACCACAGTTCATAAGGTGTCTTGGTACTGTGTGGTGTGAGGTGGGATTTGTTAAGAACACGGACTGTTGTGTGTATTGATTCTACCCAATAGGTTTGACCAATGTTCTTCTCATTCATCATTGACCTGGCCATTTGTTGCACTGTTTTGTTTTGCCTCTCAACTACTCCATTTTGTTGAGTTCCTGGGATTGTGTATTCTCTCTTCATCCCATTTTTATCACAAAATTCCTTAAAATCACTTGAAAAAAATTCTCCTCCTCTTTCCGATCTTACTGCCTTTAACCTCTTACTTGTTTGATTCTCAGTTAAAGCCTTAAATATTTTAAATTTCTCAAATTCTTCATATTTTTCTTTGAGAAAAGAAACCCAAGTGAGTATGGATTAATCATCAATGATCAACATAAAGTAGTTTTCCTTTCCTATGACTTCTTGTCTTGATGGTCCACATAAATCCATATGAACTAATTGGAGTGGTTTCTCTATTGAAGTAGATCTATTGGATTTAAAGTGTGTCCTGGTTAGCTTTCCTACTTGGCAGGGTTTACACACAAAGTCTTGTGGCTTTGATATACTTGGAAGATCTTTTACTGCCTCAAGATTTTTTATCTTGATTAAGTGGTAAAAGTTTAGATGTCCAAGTCTCCTATGCCATAACCATCTTTCATCATTTTTTCTTAGATGACACTCTTCTTTATCTTCTTTCAGAACATATACATTGGTATCTGTCCTTATGCCTTTAGCCACAACTTGTCCTGATTTTACAGACTTTATCTTGCAATCCTTGGAAGTGAACACCACTTCACATCCTCTATCACACATTTGAATTACACTAAGAAAATTATGTTCCAGACCATCTACAAGCAGACCATCCTGAGATTTTCCTTTTCCATTACTTAAACTTACCATCCCTTTACCCTTGATTTTATGTGGAGCATCATTTCCAAAGGTTGCATTTCCTTATATGCTTTCAATTAGAGATAGAAACTTACCTTTGTCTCCCGTCATATGTTTAGAGCATCCACTATCAATATACCATGGGTTATTTTGTCTTTGAGCTGATAGCACTAGTCCACACTTGTCATTTTCTTTCTTCTTCCAAACCTTGACATTTTCAGCAGAAGGATTCAAATCTGGCTTGTAGTTCCTTAAGCGACAGTCTGCAGCTTTATGTCCAAAATTATGGTAGGTGTAACATTCTGGTTCATTAAATAAAGGATTATAACGATTGTTATACTTAACCTGTGCCCTTTTTCTAGTCATCACATGATTCGTATTCTTTTATTGTTTGTTACTTGGTTGTCTCATATCTAGATCTTAAAGAACAATTTACAACTTTGTGACCAAAGTTAGAACAAAAAAAACAATATCCATAGAAAAATCCTTTGTACCTGAAAAATGGTTGTCTTCTTTGAGCAGGTCGATTTCTTTGTTCTACAGTTTCAGTTCTGGTACTTTTTCTTTCACTCTTCCTTGGCGGTTGATTATCTTCCTCTGTTTCGCCATATTTTTTGTTGTCAATGAATGTAGATTTGAAAAACTTGATGGAATCTTTGTTGCTTGGCTGACTACAACTTGATCCTTCTTCATAACCCAAACCAATTTTCAAATTTGGATTTCTTTGTTGATTCAGAATGGTGGTTAATCCTTCTGAGAATTTAATGCTTGGAATATTTTGGAGATACAATGCTTCTAACTTCTCCATCTATTTTTTGGTCTTTGCTACCTCTTCCTCTAAGGCTTCACATCTTACTTTCTTCTATGATAATTGTTGTTTCAAAATGTTCTATGTTTTCTTTGCCTCTTCTAACTCCACCTTTAGCAGGGAAAAGTCTTCATCATTCTTTTCAAACTGCATCAACAATTGTTTTTGTTTTCTTTTCTCGAGTCTGAGTCTGTCAATTTCTTCAAAGGAACTTATTAGTTCACCTTCCATATAAACCACATTTTCTTGATCATTAGCATCACTTCCTGTGATTTTATTATCATAATCCTCTTTGGACATAAGCATGAATTCATTTACCTTATCTTCACAGGAAGAGTCATTGTCTGTGTCTTCTAAAGAGTCATCATTGTTTACGCATAAAATTTTCCTTTTATCAAATATTTTGGATTTGTACTTATTTTCACCTTCATAATTCTGATCCTTCTTCTTGCGTGGACAATTATATGCAAAGTGACCTATCTTTCCACAATTAAAACACTTGAAGGGAAACTTGCCTTGATACTTGCTTGATCATTTCTTTAGTATTCTCACAAATTTTTCTTGAATTCATCAGGTTCAGAATCCTCATCCTTATCTGCTTTAAATTATGCTTCTCTAGAGGTGGGTTTATCTTTACCTATTGTCATTTCATATGCAGTCAATGTTCCTAGAAGTTGATCAAAAGCCAAAGATTTTAGGTCATTAAGTTCTTCTATAGCAGAGGCCTTCGGGTTGAACCTATCCGGTAAAGATCTCAAAATTTTATGAACTAAAGAGGGCTCCTCAATTTTTTCACCAAGTGATTTCATTGTATTTACTAGTTCTTCAACTCTCATAAAGTACTTCCCAACAGTTTCATCCTCTTTCATATTTATCTATTCAAAATGTACTCTGTAGGTTTGAAGCTTGGCATCCTTTACCTTCTCATTACCTTCATAACTGCTAATGAGTTTGTCCCACATTTCTTTGGCAATTTCTAAGTGCATAACTTTTACAAGTTCTTCTTCTGCAAACCCACTCAGAATAGCATTCATAGCCTTAGCATTGAAGCTAAACTCTAGCTTGTCATCCTTATTAGCTAGTACAACTGGCTTTACATAACCAGCCTCTACCACATCCCAAACATCTGCACCTAAATCCATTATGTAAGTTCTCATCCTAACTTTCCAGAAGGAAAATTTTGTTCCATTGAACATGGGGGCCTTATTGGTTGAAGTTCCTTTATGTATTGACATGTTTAAGCTTAGTGATATACCTTTAGATAAAAGGAACCAGCTCTGATACCAATTGTTGGACAACTGAGAGGGGGGTGAATCAATTGTCCCTGTGCTTAAACAATTATACCCATTTTAAACTCTTCATAGAACACTCAATCATGATCACAATGATACAGGGAAGTAAGAACTAGAACATTAAACATCAATCACACACATGAAATACACAGAGACAGATATTTCATGAGGAAACCCATAAAGGGAAAAACCACTTCTTCTTGATATGATAAGTAATCTTTATTTTCTTTACATTATCATTCTTATGAGCACCAACTCATTGTGAGGCCACCACCTCTATCTTGAAATATGCAACTTGATGAGAGCACCAACTCACTGGTTTCTCTAGCACCCACTAGAAGCAAGCACCAAATCCTTTAGTGTTCCAACACCAACTTCCAGTCACACAGGCACCAACCTGTATAATAGAGAACAATAGTTCTCCCTTTCACCACCCTGCCACCCTATTTTTTCTAGTTGTAACCAGATGGAAGCTACAACTCTTTATTATTCAAGCACACACTTGAAACTCTAAGGACACCAATCCTCCCAAGCACCTCCCAACCACCATGAAATATAAAAACTTCGTTAATGAAAATTATTACAGTGATACAATGTTTATCTATAGCTTACCAGTCTCATCATTGTACTACTGCACTAATATGCTATGTCTACATCAGTGTCTTCCTACTTGCATTCTTCTTTGAGCTTTATGTTCTTCTGCTCTGTCTCTGGCATGCGCACCTCGACCACCTCTTTTTTTATCAGACATCCATTTATATTCTATGTGCCACACCTCTTCTCTCTCCTTCAGCTGTTGCACACAGTCTAATTTTACCTGCATGAATCACTCTCAACAGCAGCAACCTCCTCTTCTCTGTTCTGCATATATTTATGATCCCAAGTCCTCTGTCAGATCATCCAAATAACTCTTCATCCCCTCTGGCGATTACACTGAGTCTATTCTTCACTTATGGCCATTATGTTGAGACTCTTTGGCTTCTCTGGCAACTACAGTCTTCGACACCTTTCAATCTGTCAATCATCTCTATGATGAGTCTTTATACCACTAACAGATACCTTGAGACTCTTCAACTTCTCTAGCAGTTTTGTTTCTTGTGAGATCATCATCAGTGCCCATTATGATGAGATTCCTTAGCCTCTCTGGCAGTCAAGACTCTTCATATTCTCTGTCGATCACCCTGAAGCCTCTTTGAATTCTCTGTGTAGAAGCAATCAATGGTTTTTGGCAATTCCCTAGAGATCCTCTATGCGCTCATGCTCTTAGTGCCTTTTTACCTTTCTACGAAAAACCACACAATGGGTGCTATCTCTTCTGGGTAATCCCCTTCCTTTCACGCGATCATCGATGGTGACCAAGCGCCTAACCAATAGTCATTTCACAATTTTGCATTTCAGGTGATCAACTATGAGTCACCTTGGCTTTCCTGATTCGCAAAACTCCAAAATGGAGCCTAGCACCGCTAGATCCTTCCCTTCTCTTCTGCTGATGTGACCAATGCTTGTGACTACAGGCCTACGCCAATAGGCGCTTCACGATTTTGCACTTTGGGACATTGCGAGATTTGTAAATTTGCTCACCTATCTTCTCCAAATTCTCGATCCCTGAATCGATGAATTTATCGAGACCAGATCAACAATCCTTGATTCCCTTGCAATCAACGACTCAGATCAACTTCGCGACTTTGCATTTCGTGACTTTGCAAAGTAGATTCCTCTGTGCTCTAGATTCTTGAACTCTCAATATCCACAAGTGCCAAATCGATGGCTCATATTCCTCAATGATCCAACGGTCCAGATCTCACTTTCATGAATTCTAACTTCATTCTTTGTTGTGCCAGATCAACAGTCCAGAATGATTCCTTGATCAACGACTATGTTTAAATTGTGATTTCGCATTTCACGACTTCACGTCTCGTCTCCATGGACAATCAATGCTCCATATGTCTCCTCGATCCAAAAGCTTATATCATGCTGTGATTTTTTTTTTCATGACTTTGGAGGTTAGAGAACCTCCTTCCTTTGACCCTTCAGTCAGCGAAATGTTGATCTATTGCCACATGTCCTCGCTGACATACTCTACCACCTATGTATTTCTAATGTGGTCTGCCACATTCACCTCCTAGATCTGACGACCTAGATTAGTCCTCGATCCAATGGCTCAGATCATATTGCAATTTTGCATTTCGTGACTTTGGAAAATAGCTTCCTCTGTGCTCCAGATTCCCGAAATCACGAAACTCCTCATTTACTACCACATGTCCTTCGGATCGAACGGTCCCCCTGCTTTCGGGACTTTGTAAGATCGCTTCACCTTGCACTTAAAGGTCATGCATGTTATTTTGGATCCAATGACAGTCGGTCCTCACGCTCAGATCAATGGTTGAGATATGATCTCCTCATCTAGGCTTCCTCTGGTCACTGGACTCTGATCTAACTACCCACAACACTCCTCAATCCACGATCGACGACCCATGTCCCTCCTCCTCCTGAGCTTCATTCCTCTCGACTTTGAAGAATTTCTAAGTGCCAAAGGCCTTGACCTTTGATCCTTCTACGAATCCTGATGTTTTGGACCTCATCTGTTCTTCCATAATGCACAAAGCACTATCTCTTCTGAGATTTCTCTTTTATGTCTTCACTATTGATTTTTCCATGCACACTCTGCCTGTAACCCTGTCAACATCACTCTGCCAATATTGTTGTTGTTCTTTTGCCATCGATGTATACTCTGATATTTCCATCAATGACAAGCACACTTGATTTGTTAATATGCCAAAATGGGGTACCAACACACTTCCAAGTCAAGCATACAACTGATCTAACCCTCAGTGCACCTCTTCCTAATGTACTAATCTATCATCGCTCGCTAATGGAAAATGACGAAATCAGGCATCAGATATAAGAGCTGCTTCAAAAGGGGCACATCAAAACTAGCTTCTCCCTTTGCGGAATCCCGATTGTACTGGTGAAAAATAAAGATGGGACCTGGTGGCTCTGCATTGATTACAGTGCATTAAACAAAATCATATTCAAGAACTAGTACCCAATTCCCTGAATTGATGACCTTCTTGACCAACTCAAGGGGTAATAATTCTTTAGCAATATTGACCTAAATTATGGCTACCATCGGGTTCCCATCGAACTGAATGATGTATGGAAGACAAATTTCAAATATAAAGAAGGTCTCTTCGAATGGTTGGTCATGCCCTTTGGCTTAACAAATGCACCACCCACTTTCATGAGGTTGTTGGATGATGTATTGAGACCCTTCACCAACTCTTTTATTGTGGTATATATGGATGCAGTTCTCATATTTAGAAGAACTTGGGAGGAGCATATGCAGCATATTCAACAAGTTTTGAGCACTCTACGTCAACACAAGATATATGCCAACTTGGAAAAATTCTCCTTTGGCATGAACATGGTCCAATACCTAGGCTACATTTTTTATGAGGATGGGGTATATATGGATCCAGCTAAGATCCAATTCATCTGTGATTGACCAGCCTCGACCACACTAACCGAGCTTCAGAGATTATTGGGACTTTCCAACTTCTAGCCACGGTTCGTGTTGGGATTCTCCCATATTGTATGGGCCCTAGGCCAAGTGACCAAGGGTGGTGGAAGGGAAAATTTCAAATGGGGGAAGGAACAACAATGATCATTTGATGATATGAAGCATCGCTTGTTCTCAACTCCAATACTCTTCTTACCCAATCTGCAACACTCGTTCGAGATTGAGACTAGTACATCCGACTATGTTGTAGGCACAATTCTCACTCAACACGGTCATCCAGTAGCATGCCATAGTGAGACACTCTCAGATACCATCTGGAAATACCCCACCTATGAAAAGGAAATGTATTCCATTGTGCAAGCTTGTAATCAATGGAAACATTACATTCTGGGAAAGGAGAAAATCATTTGCATTGATCACAAGCCTCTACAGTTCATATAGACACAGGGGAAGTTGTAGAACAATCGCCATCATAATTGGTCCACATAGGTGTAGTAGTTCAATCTCAACATAAAGTATAATACAGGGAGCACAAATCATTTCATTGACTGCCTTAGTCGACCACCCATGGATGCACTCACCACCGTGCTCCACTCCTATGGGCATGAGGCATCTGAGTGGCCCCAACTTTATCAGCGAAATCCTGACTTTTCCACCACCTATCATCTCTTGGGTACATGCGCGAATGTCATATGGTCCACCTCTGTGTTCCTACAAGCGAGCGTGCAAAGATGATTTGGAGACTCACTACAGTTGGATGGCAAGACATTTTGGCATGGAGAAAACTATGGTCATTCTACAAAAACATTTTTATTTGCCAAAACTTCGATAATACTTCAGCAAGTATATCAGATCTTTCACTACCTGTTCCTATTCCATTGTCTCTATACACCCATCTTCCTACTCCTGAGAGGCCTTGGGAATCCATCTCGATGGATTACATGTTTGGCCTTACATCCACCAAGCAAGTAAATGATTGTGTATTTGTGATGGTTGATCGGTTTTTGAAGATGGACATTCTCACAACCTACAAGAAGAGAATCACATCATCAAATACTACCAAGCTCTTCTTCGAACGAGTGTGGATCCATTTTGGGATACCATAGACCATCATATCTAATCGAGACAACAGGTTCCTCAACACATTTCTTTCGATTCTTTGGTCACTATTGGTCACCAAACTCACTAAATCCACTTCCTTTGACCCTCAAAACAATGGCCAAACAGAGGTCATCAATTGAATTATTATGCACATCTTGCACATGTATAACTCTAAGAATCCATGTACATGGGATGAGACTCTTCCCTATGTTCAAAACAACTATAATAGGGCTCTCTCCATAGCTCCACTAGTCATAGCCCATTTCAGGTGGGGTTGGGATTCCAACCCTTGGGTCCCATTGATGTTTCACTACCTCTTGCAATCACAAAAAAAAAATCTTCCCATGTTAAATATGAGGCTAACAAAGCCACCAGATTCATTGAGCGGATTCAACACATCTACCAACAGGTCATTGAGATTTTGCAGAAATCCAATGCTAAGTACAAGCAGTGCCATGATCAACACTGGGTACCGCACAAGTTTGAGGTGGGAGACAAGGTTTGGCTACATTTGCAGAAAGAACACCTTATAGGGCCCCATCAGAAGCTCTGTCCACTTCGTTATGGGCCTTACATTATCACCAAGGTTGTGGGTGGCAATGATTTTGAGCTTAACACTCCCCCCTTCCTTCACTTGCACCCAATGTTCAAAGTGGACCTCCTCCAGCCATATTTTCCACCATTATTAGACACCTCAGAAATCCCAAAAAAATTGACACCAACAGAGCTCAACCCTAACTACACGGAACAAGAATCCATTGATCATATAGTGGAAACATAGGTCAAGGGCACTTGCTAGCAAAGGATCCAGCTTTATCAGGTTGTCAAGGCAGGGCAGCTCCTGCACCAAGGTAGGTGGCTCACCTGGAGCCAAATTCAGCAAAAATTTCCTCACTTGATGGTGGCACACAATGCAATGGAGACCATTGCTTCCTAAGAGGGGAGGACGGATCCAGGTGGATATTGGTGGCCACCCACCTATTCCAAATGGATCCTCTTGACATTTTTAGTTCATCATGTTTCTCTATAATGATGACATTTCTTTGTAATTGTGGGTTTTGCACTTATGGGGATATCGTAAAGCCCTACATATAATTTAGGTGGATATTGGTGGCTGCCCACCTATTCCAACTGGCTTATTTTGGAATTTTTCATGTCAGTACATCTTTCTTTACTTCCGGGACTGTTTTGGGGCCATAAACAATGTTTTTTTGGCTTGCCACAGTCAAACTATAGACGGAGTCATAGTTTGATGGCATAATGTGTAATTCTTGGGAAGGCCTTTCCAATAGGCTATCACATGCCTAAAACAGAGGTCGTGTGCAAAATTTACGACCCCAGAAGTTGAGGTACCAACTTACCTATTGGGGCCCACATAACGTTTGGTATTTCATCTCCTAGGGTTAGGATTTTGGATGTATAGGGTTTTGGAATTCATGAGTAGTGTTAAAAAGGACTCTGGAGCCTCATTGTAATCATTATGCTCAGACGAATGCATGTAGAAGACACATCTCTTCTCAGAGATAGTTACCACCATTCAATCAAGTTGTTTTCAGTTATGCAGTTTTACAGTTTCAACCTATTTTATTTATTCAATAAAATGTATTGTTCACTAGATATCTGTTGTTGTTCTCCACATCTCTGTGTTATTGTATTTAGTATGTTATTCATTTCTTTCCACTCATAAATATAGATTAGATTCTTACTAAATTTAGGCAATTTCAATGTAAACAGATGAACAGTTGATTCTCATGGACAAAATCCATCCCTTTGTTTTACTTTAGAAATCAATTATATAATATAAACACCCTAGGTCCCTTGAGATATGGAGGAATAATTATTTTAGATGTAGCATTTGTTATAACCCTAAATTTCACCAGACATGCATACCTGGCATCAGGCCATCTAATTTGCTATCTTTGCCAAGACATCATTGAACAAGCTCTTCAAAAAAGAATTGCCTTGAAGGTGTACGTGCCCTACACCACTATTGCCCACGTACACACACCTATTGACCCACTACAGCCCACGTACACTCACAAAATATCTCAAAAAGTGGAAAATTTCATAGGATACTGGTTTCTGGGCCATTACTTAACCATTTGACTGCCCATATCTAATCACCCCAACCGTTACTATCCCTTTTGGCCTATAAAAGAAGGGGTTGGGGTCCCATTTTAAGGAGAAGCACGATAGCAAAGAAACTTTGCCCATTTTGTCAATCCTCCCTTTGCCCCAATTGAAAATCCCTTGCCATTTCCCTAAGAGAGAAATGAAGAGGAGAAGAAGACGTGGAAGCAGTTGGTGCATGGTGAAGAGGATCCCAGGACCAAGTTCAAGGAGCAGTGTCAGTCTCATGTTGTAAGTGAATTTCTTGTGAGATTAATATAAAGAAGTACTTTTTCTGTCCTGCCAAATGACGTCTTAAACTTATATGATTTGTTTACATTTCTTGTTTATGATGTCTAACCCACTAATCCATATGTAGACTGCATGCTTGTAGTTTCTTGTTTGTCTTTTGATGAATGCAGGTCAGACTTGGGAGGAGATTTGTAGTCAAGAAACAACCAAGCACAAAGGGATCGATATCGAACATGGAGTTTAATGTAGGCCTACCAAATCCTTCTCTCTTGTATTTTATGTATGATTGTGGGGTAATGTTGGGATAGTGATTAAAAGTAGGAGACTTTAGACGGTTAGATCTACCTACACTTTAGACCCTTGGTGTAGTCCGTAGAGGGGTTTTCCCGCTATATCCGAATTGGCGACCATACTAGGGAAGACTCTAGGGTCTTTGGGGATATTTCTTTTTGGGTGCTTTGAATCAGTTTATTCACTATTTTCTATGTTTTTGTAAGCTTTTGTGTCTTTAAGGGATGTTGGTATTCCATACCAGTACTCCCTGCCTATGCTGGACTATTGTTTTTTCATTTTTTGAGGAGTTACAGAGGCATATGCATCCTATAGTGGGCCTGCACATGTGCATATGCGCCTTGCCCTTGGACATCCCACGTACATATGTTGGTTGTTGAAGTGTCAGTAGCGTGCCTGTTGAGAATTGTTTTTTAAAAAGAACAGGCAGTCATCCTCTTCCTTGTCAAGAGTCACACTCCTCAAGGATTTTCTTGATCTAGTACTGGTCTCTGTTATAGCAGTCTGTAACCTAGGTCTAACTTCATTTTAGCTTTCTTTTGACCAAATATTTCTTCTATTTTCTTTAAATACGGTTTTTAGACAAGTTGGTGAGTCCACTTTGATCTGCCTGCTTGGTATTGTCAGTGACTCCCTGCGATATGCATTTGGGATTGAATTCATTTCTTGGTCCTATCTTGTCATCATTTTCCCCTTTTTTTCTTTAGAAGAAAAGAAAAGAATTCATTTTCAAATTTCTTGTTTTGAATCCTGAAACAATAAAAATAAAATCTTTTCTTTCTTTGTTTGGTAAAGTAGTTTAGGCTAGTTGTTTCATTTACCAAGGAAAAATAAAGTTTTCTTAAGTTCTTTACTTGAATGCTTAGGACATTAAGTAGCTCGTAGTCGAGGGAAATATTGTTTTAAGTTTTTCTTTTCAAAGATCTGAGAAAAGTATTTACGAAAAGTTTGGTTAAAGAGTTTAAATTGGCAAATCTTTACTTGTGAAGAAAGAAGTAGTTTTGTTTCCAGTCTCATCTTATTCTCTTCTCTTTCGTCTCTTCAAGAACATCATTGGTTTCATTTCCGTTCCTTTTGACTTAAGACAACCACTAAAATTAACGCTTAATTAAAATTTATTAGACTTTGTGTTTGTAGGGTCCACCAACGCAGTCTAGGCTAGAGCCTTGATTTAGGATTGGAGAGGAAACTCTTCAAGGCTACAAAAACAAACATAAGAGTCTGTGATAGGGAGTTCTTGAAAGTCCAATAACCGTGAAAGTTACTTGGGATCCCCCTCTAACACAGGGGCTAAACACGAATTCGCATGCAGAAAGGTAGCGGAGATAACCCCTCCAAAGTCGGACCAAGCATAGTGGGGAATGCATATAGAGGGCTTATCTTGGGATTTCGTTGATCGCATTCGCCACGAAGCTTCGTGGGTATTGAATCTATTTGAGGTCCTCATTCATCTTCCAAAACACTTTCTTTCGATACCCTTGATAGGTTTTGGGCTTGATACCCTGCTCATTGCGGTCCACCTGATTGTCGACTGCACCTGCCTAGTGACTATTCACGCATTGTAAACCTAGTTTCCTTTATCTTAGTGACTTACACAGGTGACTGCGGGGGTATACCGCAATACCTAGGGAAAACATCGAGCCATTCTTTGCATAGTATACCCGGAAGATGCTTCCGTATTCGAGTTTCACTTATACCAGTAAGTTGCTCTAGTGTTGGTTGTTGTAACTGTTCTTCCAACTAGCTAGTGATCTACTTGTCTTACCTCATAGGAACTGTTTCTAGCTTGTGCTTGTATTTTTAAACAATTAGATAAATCCCTAGCGTGTCTTTGATATTCTCACACAGTGGAGGATCAGGAGCTCTACCGATCACAAAGGATTTTGGGCCTGCCACTAGTTGATCTCGAGCCACCCCCGCCACCGTTAAGGCCAAAAATAGACCAACAAGGGTCTTTTGAGGTGATTGGGTTACAGGAAACTATGCCCAAATCATCTCCGAGAGGCGAACATTTGATTCCAGAGGAACCAATCATTTCTGACCTTGGAGCGCAAGCTCTTGGTCCGTATAACCCTTCAATCATTGATCTATTAGCGCCCATCATTTTACAGGTTCAACCTTACGAGGGTCAGGTACAGTCACAAGCAGCGATGGAAAAAAATGTTGCTACTTCTTCAGGGAATACTCATATTCCCTCTACGGCTATCACTACAGGGGGTGTTCTGCCTCCTAACAACCATCACTAGTCTGGGCCACTATGGTCTCAGTTGCCTCTACCTCAGGAAATGGTCTGATGCCATCTATGACGGAGATCACTGCTCCATTCACCCAGAGTGTGGCAGGCCCTCCATTCTCATACGAGATGCTTGGCTTCGGTACAAGCACTATCCTTTCCCACTCCACTCTACATACATTAGGTCTCGGGGCAAGGAGATCTAATTCTCCTCTGTAAGGATCCATGGGGGGGACTTTAGATCACTATAACACTTTCCCTTATGGAGGGGGTCATATACCTCCATCGTCCCCTTCGCTCGGCGGTGCTCACCAGCACTCTGTCGGGCTGAATGTAAACTATAGTTCGTTTGGAGTAGGTAGTCAAGGACTTCCTACTTATAGCATGCCAGTAGGCTCGACACCATTCTCTTTGTTCGGCATGTTTGGTAACAATGAATTCTCGTCAGCTGTCATCTCGGCTGGGGGCAACCCTGGTTATGGAAAACAAAATCCTATGCAGGGTACTATTCCTGCACAGGGGGGAAACTTAGGAATTCCTTCCTCACAAGGACCTTGGACTCCATGGTAGGGATCAGTTCCCTTGTCAAGGATGTCGACCGGGGGCAACCCCTTCCATAGCCATTGGAACCCCAGGCAAGGCTCAACACCTATGCCCATCAGATCGACAGGGGGAAACCCTTCCCAAAATCCTTGGAATGCAATGAAATCCCAACCCTTTATGTCCTATTATGGGAGTCAGCCGATGACGTCTCAACAAGCACAAAATTCATACACTGGTCACAACCATGGTTATTACCAGAACCCTGGCCAATAACCTAACTTTTCCTAGCAACCTAGTGCCAGCCAAACTCCAAGCTCCTCTTTCCCTGGTTATAATTAACAACCCAAATTACCATTTCTGGAAAAACTGCACTTGCTAGACTTGACAAGGTTATTAAACAAACCCATCTGTCATGATCTGCATTGGCCTCCGATGTCGACAAAGTTTCCTTCGAACATCCCAAAGTTCGAGGCCAAGCCTAACGAAGATCTCGACGATCATGTGACTACCTTCCATTTATGGTGCTCATCCAATTCTTTGAGAGACGACTCCATCCAGTTGCGTTTGTTTCAATGCACTCTCATCGGGAGTGCAAGGAAATGGTACATCGAGCTCGACCGCTCAAGATAATATTCCTTTGGTGATTGGTAATGGATTTCTTAAACCATTTCCAATTACCTGTGAGATACGATGTCGACACCAAATTGTTGGCCAACCTAAGTAGACCATATATCAGATCACATCCGAGAATGGAGATGTCGAAAGAGTTTGATAAAAGTGTCAGTCCCACCAGCATTCCTTCTTGAGTGGTTCCTTAAGTCTTTGGTACCCTAGTTATCTAAAGACATCACAACCTCGAGGGTATTTTCAGAGGAAGAAGTGATAATGAGTTCCCAACAGCTAGAACTGATTTACTCTCAGTCTGGTTTACTTTACAAAGTTTTACGAGATACACCATGGTCGATACTTGAAAAGACCAAACAAAGATTTGGACCACATGCCAATGGTATTGTAGTTCCAGCACAAATGAAGCTTGTTGATCAGTTGTTGAATCAATTGCAACAATTGTCAATACAACAAACAGTGGCCAGCTAGACCATTGGTTCGATTGCTCCCCCTGTTCAAATGTTAGATGTACACAATGTGCAATCGACAAACCTTAAGGCCACCTAGCAACCTAATGGAAATAAGAAACAATGAAAGAAGGGTAAGGGGGATAAGAAATCTACCAATAATGTTGGCGAGGGAAACACTAAAAATAATAAGTCGAAGTATCCATGTAATCTTTGCAAGGGAGACCATCCGACTCACCAATGCCCTTGGCTTGCGGAGGCCTAGAATTTATTGGCACAATAGCAACCTGTCGTGCTAACAAATTCATTTCCGCATGGGAAAAAATTATCTCAAGCCTCTTCAAGCGTGGAAGGGGCCAGTCAGGGACCCCCTCCATCTTCGAGTAATCCTTCATCCGCAAATGTATACATGATGAAAGGTAGCGTTGACATAGTGACTAGTACACACGACTATGAAATGACAAACACCTCTGAGAAGGGTAAAGAAGTCGAAAACCCATCTCTTCCTCTCTATATTGAGAAGACGTTGGGTGAAACAATGACACACATCCCCAAAGGTGCGTTCAAGAAAGCTTACCACAACCCAAACGCAAGGGCCGCCCAGAACTACTCTGTGGTGGAAGATTTGTCACAAACCCCTTGTGCAATGTCAACTTTGGAAGTCCTCCAGAGATGCCCTTCCCAGAGAAAGGCTTTGTTAGCTGCCTTAGGATCTGATGAGACTTGTAATCTGGGAATGATCATGCTTGATATGACTGAATTAAAACCTCGTCTTCACTACCACATAGCGTTTTAAAACTTTTACTCAGAACATTTTCCGCACAATGGTTGATGAGGATGCCTCAACACGTGTGATGTCTTTGGCGTGTTGGAAGGCCATTGGCCAACCCATTTTTTCTCTATCACCTACTCTTCTCACCACTTTCGATGGTCATTCATTTCAACCACATGGAATCATCCCCTCTTTTCCCGTGTAGTTAGAAGGGAAGTCCATGTGCGTCAAATTTGAAGTGGTCGATGCGTCTCTCGACTACAATCTCTTGTTAGGAAGGAGTTGGACCTACGCTATGCAAGCAGTGGTCGCGATAGTTTTCCGGGTCTTGTTGTTTCCACACGAGGGTCGGATCATGACCATTGATTAGTTATCCTTTTCAAATCTTGACCCTTCATCGAGGGTATCCACGGTCCTGATGATTGATAACCCTCAGCTCGACATCATCAATGTAGGGGTTGGTTTGTGCCCACCTTTGATGGGTACCTTTAATTACCCACCTCCGACCGGCAATGTCCATTTCATGTCGATTTTCCCCAACCAGCCTAGGGCCTAAATATTTCAAATCTCGTCATTTCGCATGACTTACTTTAATGATCCGTGGACTCTTCCTTCCCCGTCAGCCATGATGGAAGGGACAGGGAACCATGACATGGCCATGCCTTTGTCCACGACAGAGGTTGCGTACTCTATATTTCATCAAGCTTTCGTCGACCCTGATCCGACTCCCACATAGAAGTTGGATCTGGTTCTCGAGCCTACATGGGCTCAAGGTTCCCTTGTCGATACTGATTCTTTAGACTTAGTCTTGCCCTCGGACGAGGAGATTATTGAGGCAATTACTATTCCATACATACCCTGGGATGATATTCATCATAGATCTTACTTCCTCCCAGAGTTAAGAAGAATTGAAGTAGGTGAATTCACTCTGACTATGACTGTAGATAAGGCTTGTCCTATCAACCCTTTGGCTACACACGTTGTTTACGCGAAAGGAAATATGGAAACCATTACTCAAAAGATACCTAGCAGTATCTCTAGAATCCCTAGCATCATGGAGAATATCTTCGTCAGAGCGGACTGCTCCCTTGAGGAGATTCAAATCTACACAGATTTATTTAAATATTTCTATGACGTGTTTGCCTGGTCTTATGAGGAAATGACAGGCATAGATCCAAGAATCGTCGAACATGAAATCATGACATAACCTGATGCTAAGTTGGTCCGGTAGAATCTTCGTCCATTCAATCCTAGGAAAGCAGTAGCTATTAAGGCTGAAGTAGAGAATCTACTCCAAGTTGGTTTCATCTAACCCCTCCAATTGACTCAATGGGTGTCAAATCCTGTGCCAGTAAACAAAAAATAGGGTACGATTCGCATATGTATGGACTTCCATGATTTGAACAAGGCATGTCCAAAGGATAATTTCCCCATGCCATTTATTGACCAAATAGTCGATGAATGCGTAGGTTGTGAGGCCTTTTCTTTCATAGATGGTTTTTCAGGATACAATCAGATACAGATCAAACCCAAATACCAACACAAAACCGCGTTCATCTATCCATGGGGTACACTCACTTATTGGAAGATGCCTTTTGGTCTGAAAAATGCTAGAGTTATGTTTCAGCGGGTCATGTCTTTTTCTTTCCACAACCTAAAACACATAGTCGAGGATTATCTCGATGATTTAGCGTCACAATCTCACAAGAGAGCTAATCATCCTGCACACCTCCGACTTATCTTTGAGCGATGTCGCTACTACCAGATCCGCTTGAATCCAAACAAATTCATTTTTTGCGTCACATAGGGTCATCTACTTGGTTTCATAGTTTTGACAATAGGGATCATGGTCGATCCTCTAAAGGTTGAGGCAATAGTTCAGTTGCCTCCCCTGTGCACAATCCCTCAGCTTCAGAGTTTACAGGGAAAAGTGAACTTTTTATGGAATTTCATCGCAAACTATGCCAAGATCATAAACGGTTTCATGTGTTTATTGAAGAAGGATGTTCCTTTCCATTGGGACGAAGCCGCTCAACGCTCTTTTGAAGCGTTGAAACGTGCCCTCATGTCTACCCCTCTGCTTCGGCCACCCAATTATAATAAAGATTTTTTATTGTACTTGGCCACTGCGGAGTCGACCACTGGTATGGTCTTTGTTTAGGAGGATGATTTTCTCTCAGAATATGTGATTTATTACCTGAGCTGAGGCTTGGTTGGACCGGAACTCAATTATTCCCACATTGAAAAACTTGTGTTGGCAACAGTTCATGATGTCCAACAGTTTCGTCACTACATCTTGTTTCGCAAGACCACCGTCATTTCTATTGTGAATCTGTTTCAATACGTGTTGACACGACGTGTAATTGGTGGAAAGATTAGTAGATGGATAGTTATCCTCCAGGAATTGGACTTGAATTTTGTTTCGCCGAAATCCAAAAAGTCATTGGTATTTGCGAAACTCATTTCAGAACTTTTGGTCGAATCAGGTGATGTTATACCCAAAGAGTCTCCTATCAAAGGAGACATTTTGTTGATCCCGTCTTCAGACCCCTCGTATAGAGATATACTAGTCTATATCCAGACTTTGAAGTGCCCTACCTCTGCTTCTCATGATGAGATTCGTTGTATACACCATCAGGAAAGAAATTATCTCATACTCGAGGACACTCTATATCATCGAGGTGTATATTGCATCCTTCATCAGTGTCTCACCCATGAAGAAGCAGAAATTGTTCTTAACGATTGCCACACTAGAGCATGTGGCAATCATTTGTCTAGGTTGGAAACAACCCAAAAGATTCTACGAGTCGGTTACTTTTGGCCGACATTAATCAAATATTGTGTTGAATCAATTAAGAAGTGCCACCCGTGTCAGATCTTCTCTCGAAAGATGAGGGCACACCCCGCTCCTATGTTTCCCGTCATCACAGTTGGTCCCTTCACCAAGTGGGGGATTGATTACGCTACATGCAACCGTCCTTCCGCAAGGGGGAACTATTATTAGTATACTACTTCACGAAGTGGGTCGAAGCTATGCCAACATTTAAAGATGATGGGGAGACATCAACTCTCTTTTTGTTTAACCAGATACTAGCAAGGTTCAGCGTCCCGAGAGAGATTGTCATTGACCATGGTAGTGACTTTCAAAACAAAATGATGTCTGAGTTAATGTCAAATCTTGGGTTGAGGCAAGAACATTCGTCACCCTACTACCAACAAGAGAATGGTCAGGTGGAATCTGTGAATAAATCCCTTAAGACTATTTTACAGTGAATGGTCGATTCAGCCAGGTCAAATTAGCATTTGATGTTGTATTCGACATTATGGGCCTACCAAACGTTTGTTAATACTGCAACCAGTTTCTCACCTTTTCAAATCGTTTACAGGCTGGAAGTAGTATTTCCTATAGAGTGTCAAATCCCCTTTCTAAATTTGGCAGTACAGTTATTGCCAGACACTTCATCGCTTGAAGAGCGTTTATTGTATCTTAAGCAACTCGATGAGTAGCATCAGGATGCAGCCTTGGCTAACGAGGCTCACAAACAAAAAGTCAAGTGTCAGTATGATCGGTCCGTCCATCCTTGAATTTTCTCTGAAGGCGACCTTGTCCTAGTCTGTTAGTGACAATTCTTGTTTTGGACACAAAGGTACCTAGCCCTGCAGGTAGCATGGGAAGCGCTCGAGCGCAACATGGGAGAATCCCTTTTCCAGTTGCAAGTCAAGCGAGCGGGAAAAGTGTTGGTTGTTAGCTGCCGAGATTCAACTGCAAATCAAATCAATGGTCATCGGGATTTTGGGGCTGTCAAGTTGCTCAGGATTTAGCATGAAGGGTAGCGCCCATAGTTCAAGGCAAATCTGGGTCGTCTGATCCAATTGGGACAGGTGGTGGCCAGTCGGTGTATCGGGGATCGGTGTTTCGGGATACAAGGAGCCTCCCATTCTCTACATCTGAAATCGCCGAAACGTCGGAGGCACCTTTGGAGGCGAGCCCACGGTCCTAGCTCGAGGTCACATCAAGTCGAGCCTGTAAACGAGGGAAGCCCCCTTTATAATAGCGAATACTATCTGGGTCGTTCATCTAAAGGACGTGCGGCGCACATCCGTGTCACGTCGGCATTCGGGAGTTCGAGGGGTAATCTCACCTCATCATTTCACCTCTCAAAACCTCGAATCCTGAAATGCCAAAAGAGCCCAGGATTAGGCCCATGGTTTTGGTGCCTGGTCACAGAGGAGCAGGCCTAAAAGAGGGGCGCCAATGTTTATTGTTTGGCAAGACGGGTCCCAAAAGTGCTGAGAGCAATCTTAGCCGTTCATTCTCGAGGAACACGTGGCCCGCGATTAGGTTCTTCACCTTTTTTCCCATCGTGATTTCAAAGAATAAGGAACGCCTCTCTCATATCCCTGAAGCGCGAAGCATCGAAGACGTCTCAGACCCGGGCCCGCAGTATTGTCGAATCAGTTCAGAACCATCAGATCAGTGGGGAGACACGTGGCAATCGTTAGGACCTCCTGGCATTTCGCCCATCGCGATTTCGAAGAAAGAAGACCCGCTCTTTCCTATCCACAAACCCCGAAACGCCGAAAGCACTCTGGAAATGGGGGTAAGGTCATGGCCCGTGGTCACTCGAGAAAGAGGAAAGTGTTATACAAAAGGGAGGCCAAAAGCGCCGAATTGAGTTTCATAGGGGGGGCACTGTGTTCCCCAGACGCTGATTCGATGTGATCTAAATCTCGGTACCTGTTGGGAATGAATGAAGAAGAGAGGGTGGTTGAAACCTTGCCTCACTCATTAATTGCAAAGTATGGATGTTCTGGCTGAAAGTCTACCCGATAAGGTCCTCTGTACTGGTTCTTTTCATGGAAGCCACGCTGAGTCCTCGACTCGCCAAGGAGGTCTGCACATTCTGGCTTGGATCTTAATGGCTCAGCTACTTCCCTTGCAGGAGCCATGCGCAGTTAATGTGGCATCTGACAAAGAATAGCCGTCCAAATTTGGCTGAGGGGACACCAAGTCTTGGGTGCATGATCGGCCAGATTCTGCATGCGCAGACTTTCAGAAGACATGCAGACGCAATGTTTTTAATGCAGCGTCTTGTTTTTGCTGTTGTGGTTGTTTTTGAGTATATGTAGGTGTTTTCACCATTTTTGTAAGCATCGATGGTAGAGCAAAGCTCCCGACTGTAAAGTTTTAGCAACACTCTAGTTCTCTGGTTATGCATCTGTATGCGAGATTTCTTGTTTTATGACAGACAGTCTTTCTTACTCCATCTGATTTTCATCTTATGCTAAGAGAGTTCGTGAATGACTGATTCGTGCGAATTATTGCAATCATGTTATGATAAAGGATTTATTGTTGCATTTTTGTATTCTCCGGTGTTTTGCGTTTGAATGTAAGAAGATCTTGCGTTTAGATTCCTTCTCCTACAGTCTGTTAGAAGCGTGATGTTTATAACAGACCCTTGCACTCCTCTTATACCAATCTTCCCCTTACTCACCCTTATTACAACTTACTATTTGGATTTTATCTAGGACCTCACTTGCCCATGCATGCCTAGCCTGGTTTAAGAGTTGAAGCAATATTGTCTGAGTTTACTTCCATTCGATCACCCCTTTAAAACTATCGTGACATAAAAACTGATGGGCGTCGGGCTCTACTCCTGCTGCAATCCAGGACTGACTTCCATCACCAACATAGTCTATGACCAAGATAAGGACCCCTTGGGGGCAAGCAAGTTCAAACCCATGTGGTTCAGACCTTTCATCGTGAAGGAGGTTCTAAAGAAGGGTGATTATTGTCTGGTGGACTTTAAAGGAAATTCTTTGGCGGAGCCTAGAAATGGGCTCTACCTCAGGAAATATGACTCGTAGGTGGGTCACCTTGGGTGACTTCTTGTAGCATATGTATAGTCTTGTACATTCTCTTTTTAGTTTTCACATTTTTGTTTTATGGATGTGCCATTTTTGATGTCATCTTTTTCACTGTGTCATATGTTAAGTGAATCAGAGGTGTTTGTTGGGTTCGTAGATGACACTAGCCGACACACTCGGAGGCTTTCTTCCACAGCTTGGGTGATTTTCACACCTCAGGGCCAGTTTTTATCTTTGGGAGGTATCTGTTTAGGTGACATCACAAACAATGTCGCCAAATACATCACAGTCTTAGAGTTTCTTAGTGACGCTTTGTCACATGGTATCTCTCACCTTTGGTTCTACTTAGATGCTCAGCTAGTTGTGTCTCAGTTAAATGGGGTTTACCACGTTTATGATCCTACATTACATCGATGGTTCCTTAGGGTATGTCACTTAGAACGAAGTTTTGATTACATTACGTATATCCATGTTCCTAGGAGATTGAATCAAATCACAGATGCTCTAGCTAAGCATGTATTAGATTGGCATATTGCCCACATGTAAGAAAAAGCACACACACGCACATGTAAATACATTTGTAAAATAGATGTAGTCCATAAGACATAAAAAGATGAAAAATATCCATATATATATCAAAAAATATCAGAGTACATGGGTGGGTGCAAGTGCCTCAAAAATATGTCCAGTCAAAGTCACGGGGTTTATGCCCTCAAAAATATACAAAAGGTTCTCTCGGAACATAATTAGTCTAGCCTAGCTAAGGGCGGGGCCTGTTGGCCCTACCGTAGTGAACAACAGCGTTCGCCAAATGTCGGAAGAGTTGGACCCAGGTCTGTGCCACCCCAACTACATGAGGTTGCATCGACAATGGGAGATCGTCGATCTATGCCATAGGGATTGTATGAGTGAGAGCGGTAAGGTTTCACCCTACCCATCTCAATACTCTCTTAGCCTCTTCAGCTGGAGGCCCACCTGTTGTTGTTGTTGGTCCGACGAATCCAGCTGGTCCTGCCTTTAGTTGAGGATGCCGCCTAGTACTCAAGAAGTCTACTGGATGCACTGGTCCCACATCTATACATAACAGATACGTAAGTGTCAGATACTTTGGTATAATATATATATATATATATATATATAAAGACAAAAAAATTAAATAACTTTGAAAATAAAAAATACCCATATCTCCTTGCTCCACTCCGGGAGGTACAGGCATGTTAGGATCTCTAGAAAAATTGATCCTAGCATAGGGGTAGTCCTCTATTGCCAGAATCTGCTGTGACCACCAGTCGAAAAAAATTTCATCAAAGGCCTCGATGGTCGTCCCTCTCCCCTATCGCGACAACAACATCGCCCATCTGCATAGTGCTGGGAGAGAGGCCTCATGCCCTCGTATAATCTCACGAGGACTAAGACTGGGTACCCTCTCGAAGAAAAAGGAGCACAAAAAGGTTCCAAACCCGAAGTTATGGTGCTCTTGTATCTAAAACTCTATTAGTTATCTCTTCATGCAATCCATCATGGTGGTACTCCAGTCAAAAATTCGTGCATTTAAGCATTGTACCACACAATGCATGTGCGCCTGATAAGCCTGGTGTAAAGTTGTGGATCCAGTGATCTGCCCAATAATTAGAACCATCACTTTG
The DNA here is from genome assembly GCA_010110895.2 of Picea sitchensis. NCBI lineage: Eukaryota > Viridiplantae > Streptophyta > Pinopsida > Pinales > Pinaceae > Picea > Picea sitchensis. Next base: position 120,001 of record SNQJ01S0023672.1, read on the forward strand.
AGTGATAGGTTGTTTATCTTATGTATAGGCACCTAAGAACCTACTTTCTCAGTACCAGCCTCGCAATGGAGTCCAATTAATGACTCGATGTTGTGCTTCCTGGGGGGAAGTGCACAATTTGACTATATCCCCTCTCCTCGAGAGACCATTCAGGAAGTAAATTTCCTCACTCATTGGAGTCAACGACTGCCCCTCAAGCATGCATGCCTTTGAGTCAGGATGTCAGTAATCTATCAATGCATTTAGCAACCTGGGTTGTGCCCTCATGAAAGGACACTGGAAGAAATTTAACAACCCGCATTGTGACAAAATAGCCATTGCAACATGGTCCACGAAGACCAAAAAATCAATGTCCTCATGTTCCCTCTCTGTCCAATGCACATACATCCTGAAAAATAACAAATAGATGGAGAGTTAACTCTCGCATTTTCATATTTTTTTTTTTACTTAATTGAGGGTGTACGCGGTCTGTCTTGGGGATAGTCGCGTGTGCACATGTGCAATTCATCTTCTTCCTGCGTGTACACGTGGGATGTGCTTGGACAGCCCGTGTACATGTAGGGCCAACCTCTTTAAAGGTCAGCGCCCCCCCAAAACACAAAACAAAATGAAAAAATGAAAGATAGAAATAGAAGAGAGGTTAGTGTGTACTTACTTGGTCCAAACAGAAGTTCGTTTCGTCCACTGAAGCTCCCAGAATCAACTATTTTTGAAAAGGGGTGTTTTTTTACTTTTGCTCAATTCTCAATTTACAATGGTGATAATGAGCTACCATATTTCTAATTATAGAATTTTTGGCCCCTTTTTGTCATTTTTTTGGACCCTTTTGTCATTTTTTCTAGCTTGAAAATCATTTAGTATGGTTCTTGAGTTTCTCAAGGGATGTTACAATAAGAGTTACTTCGGTTATTTGGGAATTTTTTTGAGAGTTGGGTCATTTTTAAAGGTCTTTTGGTAGAAATTTGTTTCTCCAACTTTGTGCATGTAAGATAGGATTCCACCTCCACTTGTTGCACTTCGTTGTCTTTTTCTCTTTGCCATGGGATCGATCCCACCGAATTGCGACACAGAACTCTCACTCTTTCTCTAAAAGTGTCATAATTTAGTGGTAGAGCCTACCTTCACATGGATGCCCTAGGTACATCCTAGTTGTATCTTGGTTTCCATGCCATCACTAATGACTATAGGCTCGGGACTCCTTATTAGTTTTTCCTGATTACGAGTTTGAGCCTCATTTGCATGTTTCATTTTCACTCTTGACCTCACCCTTAGGAATCCCAAAACACAACAGGTCTTCTTTTAAACCCTTTTCAGACCCTCTAAACATGAAAATATTGTTGATTGATCTTGTTTCCCTTCACGCTCGCTAAACTAAAATTTGAAGGCACGTCTGTCCGGCGATAGTTTACCCCTTTTTCGGTCTAGATGGTCAAAAGTATGAACAAAGGTATACTCTAGGAGCCTCAATTCTCTAGAAGAGTATTCTCAGGTATAGATTTAACCATTTTTCGAGCCTGAGGGACTAAAATTATGAAAAAGGAACCCCCACGGAGTCCATAGTTAAGCTCTTTTCAGACACCCTAAAATTGAAAAGATAGTCGAGTGACATTGTTTCTTCACACTTGTTAAATTGGTCCAGAAGAAAATCCCTTATGGAGTCCATAGTTAAGCACTTTTCAGACTCCTTAAATATGAAAAGATTGTCGAGTGATATTGTCTTTGTCACACTCATTAAAATGATTTTGAATAGACATTTGTTCGGTGCTAGTTTACCCCTTTTTCGAGTCGACTAGACTACCTTCCAAAAAGGTACCCTAGTGGAGTCTCAATTTATGTTTTTTCAGATTCCCTAAAAATGAAAAAATGTCGAGATTACCTTCTCTGGGCTCATTAAAATTACATCGAAGGACGTTATCATTATGTCTAATTAATCACATTTTCATTCTTGCATATTTGGCCAAATGTCGGCTCCATGTTGCTCTCAACTGAACCATCTAAAGCATGCCTTATACGCAAGCCTTATAACACTTTGCCCCAGCATCTTGACACCTTGACCCATGGAGGATTTTTCCCGAGTGTCCATTTCATGCATATTTCCCCTTTCTCTAAGCATCAATGTGGTCCTTACGCTTGGAACTAATATTTCTGTGACACTCGATCCTCCTTTGTAATGTAGCATTCTTTATTCTTTTTCAAACTTTCCAAGATTATTGAAAAAGACAAAAAAATCAAATATACCCCAAAAAGAGGAAGGGAAAAGTATTTTCTTTTTGTTGACAACACAATGAGTCACCCTTGGACAAAACACATCCTTTTGTTTGTTCTTCAAGCTCTAGGATTCAATATGACCTTAGGAAGATGTTCTCACTACATAGGGTTGTGTCCTCCTCCATTTAGTTACCCTTATAAACATTTGGAGAGTTCGTGTTGCCTCATACATCATGAACTTATGTCAATGCCATGCTCCCTGAGTCTCATTTTTTGTCGAGCTTCTGTCCAAGGGAAGTCTTACTTGAGTCAACCCGTTTGCATTTTGTCTCTTGTCCTCATGTTTGGCCACCCTGAAAGACCAATCAATTCCTTGCTCAAAATCAATGAAGTTCTATGCCCGATCATAAAGATCCTCTTGTTTGTTCCTGATGAGCCATCGAATAACTCTGGGTAGTGAATTCATACACTCATATTACACTCCTACCCAAGTTTTGAAGATTTTGAATTTGTTTCTCGAGCTCTGAAGACCTCATCTCCAACCATCGGGCATCATTGGCTTCTTGAAGATGGATACTATACATGTATATCTTTTGATTTTTGATATGTAGATCCATTGTGTACTACTCATGACTGCAATTTATATAGTTATATGACATGGATCTGCAGTGTATTGGATTTCCATCCATGATTTTATTTCATCCTGAGCATGGGTATGCCCGCCTCAATGAGAGAAATTGTTATTTTTGCAGATGGCACCTCCTGAGCTCCGGTCTCTAGGCTCACTCGCATCGTACAGTGGTGAATATTTGTAATGTACTTTAGCTATTAGATGCTCTTTTGACCTCACACATTAGGGGGCATCTGTTATAACCCTAAATTGCACCAAACATGCATACCTGGCATCAGGCCATCTAACTTGTTATCTTTTCCAAGCCATCAATGAACAAGCTCTTCAAAAAACCATTTCTTTGAAGGTGTATGCGCCCTGCACCACTACTTCCTGCGTACACACGCCTGCTGACCCACTGCAGCCTGCATACACTCACAAAATATCGCGAAAAGTGGAAAATTACATAGGATACTAGTTTCTGGGTCGTTACTTAACCATTTGACTGCCCATAGCCAATCACCCCAACCGTTACTATCCCTTTTGGCCTATAAAATAAGGGGTTGGGGTCCCATTGCAAGGAGAAGCATGAGAGAAAAGAAACTCTTCCCATTTTATCAATCCCCCCTTTGCCCCAATCTCAAAGCCCTTGCCATTTCCCTAAGAGAGAACTGAAGAGGAGAAGAAGACGTGGAAGCAATTAGTGCATGGTGATGAGGATCCCAGGACCAAGTTCGAGGAGTAGTGTCGGTCTCATGTTGTAAGTGACTTTCTTGTGAGATTAATATAAATAAGTACTTTTTCCGTCTCGCTAAATGATGTCTTAAACTTATATGATTTGTTTAAATTTCTTGTTTATGATGTCTAACCCACTAATCCATATGTAGAATGCATGCTTGTAGTTTCTTGTTTGTCTTTTGATGAATGCAGGTCAGCCTTGGGAGGAGATTTGCAGTCAAGAAACAACCAAGCACAAAGGGATCAACACCGGACGCGGAGTTTAAGGTAGGCCTACCAGATCCCTCTCTCTTGTATTTTATGTATGATTGTGGGGTAATGTTGGGATAGTGATTAAAAGTAGGAGACTTTAGACGGTTAGCTCTACCTACACTTTAAACCCCTGGAGTAGTCCGTAGAGGGGTTTTCCCTCTATAGCACCATTTGACTATTATTGTAACTTTCATACTTATGAAATACAATTCCATTTCTTCTTTATGTATGTGTAATGGTGTGTTGAACAATTGTGCTATTTTGATTTTGTAGATAAATGATTTTTCTAAGGGGGTAGGGCCCCCTCCTTAGTCAAGTACTACCTGTATATTATAAAGTAAGTTCTAGCATTTCAATTCTATTCATTTTAGTTCATAGTTGTTTTTTCTTTCTTAATATGTTGCAATTCCATATTTGTAGAACATTTCATTGCAATTCAAGTGTGGTTAATGTTCAGTTTCCTTATAACATAAGTTTCACAATATTAAGTTGCAACGTGTTTCTTGATTCAATCCTCATAACTTTGCAAACACATACGCTACTACAACTCATGTTGTTTTCACTGTTGTATCCTTCACGTTGTATCTCTGTGGCTACAACTCTGGCTACCATGACTTGCATTTTTGCATCATTTTGTGCTATAGCTCTGTTGTTGCAACTCATGTTGCTGCAACTTGCATCGTTGTAACTTTTTGTGCTACACGTATGTTGTTGCAACTCCACTCGCAACTTCACTTTATTTTTCTTTAATTTAGAGTTATGATAGATTTATTCCTCAGTGGTTTGGTATTGATATTCTCTTGATTTTTCAATCATCATTGAATGTACATAATCATTATAACAAGTCAAGATCATAATTTTAATGTAGCAAGTCACCATTAGGAATTAGCATAACTTTCCTTTACGCAAGTGTGATTTACTTTCTACAAGTATGATTTCCTTTACACAAGTGTGATTTACTTTCTGCAAGTGTGATTTCCTTTTTGCAAGTGTGATTTCCTTTACACATGTGTAATTTACTTTCCATAAACTGTGATTTTCTTTTCCTGCAATTTTAGAAAGTAGAATAGATTGGTGACTTAATTAAGTATCTTGAAATCTCAACTTGAAATATTCAAAGTACTACAACCCATTATTGATTACAACACTACAACTTGCATATACAAAGAATGATAGTTTGTAAGATACGACCTTTGATTGATAATTAAATGTACAACTCTTCAACTTCTCACTAAGTTAATTAGGAAGTAATTGAAAGGTCCATCAGCTGTGACCACAATATCGAAAATACTGCAGGCGCATTCTTCAACCGGAATGGCATAACTATGTAAGAAAATGAGCCCCATTACTTTGTGAAGGTTTTCTTGGCTTGATATTCTTTGGGGTTTTGCACTTGCTAATATTCTGAGAATACATTTGCAAAGGAGTAAGCCTCCTGACCGCCCACCTTTTCTAGTAATTCATCGGTAAATGGTGTGGGGAATGGATCGTGTACATAGACCGTATTTAAGTTGTGCAAGATTACACAAATCCTTATGTCACATGTCTTATTTGGTTCTAGCACCATTGGACTAATCCAATCTGACTCTTCCACAGAAACAATGATCCCAACATCTATCATCCGATCTAGCTCTTTGTGCACCTTCTCCTTATACTTTATATTGAGGTGATAGGGTCTATTTTTTATTGTTTTAGCATCAATATTTAGCTGAATTTTCATGGCGCCAAGGGATCCTGAAACTCCCTTCATCTATGAGAATATTCAAGGAAAGAATTCTTCATACTCGTTTATCAAGTCTACCACCTGGGTTACTGATTCCTTGTCCTAATAATCCTCAATGATGGCCATTTTTGGTGCTTCTTTTGTACCAATATTATGTTTCCTTTTCTTAACTAGGTGGTCATAGTACGACACAGTGCTATCCAATGTCTTTTATTTAACTATGTGCTCACCTAAGGTTTCATTATTTGTATGCCCTTGAGGTCTCCTTCATCGACATCATCATTTTCAATCTTCTAGCAATGTATGACATCCTTATATTTTTCCATTGGCTTGTGATAGGTGCATATGACCTTTGGCAATGCGTTCTTTGGTTGATGATGAAATATGAAATCCTTAATTCTCAGGAGGGCCTCCTTCTACATTAAGGATTATGTTGTTAAACTGAATGTCGCACGAAATTGTTTAGTAACACTTCCGCAGTCTCATGTTTTCCTTCTTGTTTCCTCCTCAATGTACTAGCTTCTAGGGACCATATCCATTGTATGGAAAAATTGATGGATCCATTAGGTGTGAGGGATGTACTTATTTGTCTAGTGCCTCTCTCAAAATAAAATATGATCCTAAGGATATTTTGTACCCTTATATCATTTTACCAGCTCAAAGTCTATGGTGGGATGGAACCTGACCTTTATAAACTCAACCACCCATTCCCATTCATGGATGTCCCCACAATGTGTCACCCACCAATATCTAGGTGTTCCTCTAATTACTACGTCCATGGCCTATACCCTTTGATTCTCCAGGTGCCAAGAACATGTCAACTAGACATGTACCATAAAATATTAGTGCATCACATAACTCTGATCCAATCCAATGCACATCGCCTAGTAGAAAATTCATAGATTTTATTCTTCCATCTCTCCATAGAATCCTTTGAATCTTTTTCATATGAGCGCACACTTCTCTGTTAAGAACCAAATATCAAAATAGCATAAAAACCTCAGAATAAGTAGTCAACGACTTGAAAAAGAGATAATTTCATATAATAAGCCTCTTCGAGGGGGAAACCTCCTTATACACCACATAATTTACCACTACAAGATTATTCTAAATGAAAATTTGTCCTTGGTATTTATAGGAGACTAGGAGGTACAATTACAACTAATGGACCCAAGACGACATAAATAAAATAACAATACTAATGTAATATGCCCCAATTAAGGGGTAATGTGCCACTATTTAGGGCTTAACATTCCCATCCCCTTCATACAAGTGTTGTCTATAACGCTTGAGTAATTATGGATGCTTATGTATAAAAGACTCATCTTCCCAAGTGGAATCTTATGTTGGAAAGTGTTATGCTTGTCATTGATGGCAAGTACAACAGTGAAGATGACAGGAAAACAGAAGACAAAGGAAATCAAGCTCAGGAGGAATAGCAGTCTTATATGCGCATGAAGCATAGGAAAGAGACCGAGAACCGTCAGATCTCACTCGGAAATCCCGACAGCTGTTGGATCGGGAGAAGCTGCGTAGATATTAAACGCAGGAGTTAAGCGCAAAGAAGAAGTGATCTAAGCCGTCAGATTAGAAGCAAACCCCGACAACTGTCAGATATGCAGAAGCTGCGAGGGAGATAAGCCATCGGAGAATCGGGGATCGCGATTTCCAAATGCAAAGAACAATGACAGCGAAAACCCACGAAATCGCGATATACGATTTTACGATATGATCGCAACCGTCGGATCAACATGTGATGCGAACCATTGATCCAACTCACGACCGGTGAGACCCGACCGACCGCAAGGGACCGATGGCACAACCGGTGGCGGTGTCAGTGATTCAACACTTAGAGACGCAATTTATGTCATGAATGGCGGTGACATGCTGATGTTTGCTGCGATGTCAAAACGATGTGGCGTCGACGAGCATCGGCGTCCAGGACTTTGAAGATGACAAAGTCACTTGACATGAGAAACCCCGATTTCGCGATATGCGTCTCCGACTCAATGTAACCGTTGAGCCAAAGGTTATACACGGGTAGTTGATCGGAGCAGCCAGTCGGGGATCCCGAGTCTATAGGCATGTACATGTCGACACTTTGAAATCCACGAAACTGGAGCTAGAGAGACATAAAGGTTGTAGTCCGCGGTGGAGTCACATTGACGGGAGCTAAGCTTCGAGGGAGGCTAAGCGTATGAAAGAACCGCCGGGAATCGGAAATGTGAATCGGAAATCGCGAATCAACGTGGACATAAACATTATGTCATGCCGTCGCCGAAACCAGGTCGATGTTTATTAAGGTCATGTGTTAGCGGTCTTATGGGGCCAAGACTTATATCAATGCGGGGCTTACATTCGGAAAAGAACCATTCGAGAATCCGGAGAATGAACTCAGGGTACATGTGCTCGACATACATAGCTGCCCAGAAATGTGATGGGTGAAATCCCGATTTAATCGAATCGTTGGATCAAGAAATGATGGGAGGGATACTGAGGCACGACAATGTGAGACTACCAAAAACCATTAATGACATCTACTAGAGAAGTCGAATAAGACCGATGTGTAATCACCAAAAAAGCTGAAGAGTCACGATGATGATCGATAGAAGGGACTCAAGAGAGGTGGGAGGGATAATGGCCTTGAGTGTGCATGCAAAGGATGAAAACGTACGTACAAAAGGTCTATAGGCAGCTATAAATACAGTTCAAAGAGGAGATTGGGTTGTTGAAAAAGTGGTGCGATTGGCTATTGGGAAGTCGCGTGTTGATTCGCGGTGAAGAATCGAGTTAAGCGGCCGCTGGCGTTAATGGAGCTCATAGCGAGGACGTACAAATGATCGAGGGAGAAGGGACAATAATGAAGAGCTGAGAAACAAATTAGGCGAGCGGTGTCGTCGGGTAGGCCATCATCAAACTTCCTATCACTGTAATAAATTCATAGCAAAGATTAATATTCGGTGGTTGGGAGGTGCTAGGGAGGGTACGTCTCGGAGGTTGAAGTGGGTGCTTGAACCGCAGGGGAGTTGGTGCTTCCCTCCCTAGTTGGTGCTAGAGAAACCCGAGGAGTTGGTGCTTCCCTTCTAGTGGGTGCTAGACGAGAGAGAGTTGGTGCTCTCGGCGGGTTGCGACGCAAAGCGAGAGGGATTGTAGCCTTATTATGAGTTGGTGCTCCTATGTATGATCATGTATAAAGAATGTAACAATTACTTATCATATAAGAAAAGGAGGTTTTTACCACATGTATGGGTTTCCTCGGAAATATATCATCTGTGTTTCTCTTATGTATGACCCGCGATGTTGAATATACCATTGTTTATTCCCTACATTATTGTGATCATCATTTAGTGACTTCGGCAAAGAGTTTAAAAACATAATTGTTTAAACACGGTAACAAAGCAGTTACCTCGAGTTGACTAATTGGTATCGAAACCCGGCCTTTATCTAAGAATTAGATCCTATAGAGCTTAAACCACGTCCAAACCAGAAAGGAACTTCAACCAATAAGGCTGCCCTGTTCAATGGAACAAACTTACTATACGGAAAGTTAGAATGAGAACTTATATAATGGCTTTAAGGGTCGCGGATATATGCAGGATGTAGTAGAGGCTGGTTATGTAAAACCAATTGTGCTAGCTAATAAGGATGACAAACTAGAATTTAGCTTCAGCTAAGGCTATGAATGCTATCTCCAGTGGTCTTCTTGACCGGGGGAATTTGTGAAAGTTATACCTAGGGCCACATAAAAAGAAATGTGGGACAAACTCATTACTTGATTATGAAGGTAATGGAAGATACAAAGGATGCAAAACTGGAAACCCTATAGAATACAGTTTGAACGGTTGAAGATGAAGGAAGACTAAACTGTTGGAAAATACTTTCAAAGAGTAGAAGAAATGGTACATTTAATGCAGGCACTTGGTGAAACAATTGGGGAACCTTCTTTTGTTGAGAAAATCTTGAGATCTCTCCCAGGATAGGTTCAACCCGAAGGTCCTACATACTCTAGAAAAGAACTTAATGATCTGAAAATATTGCAGTTTGACCAACTTCGAACAAGCGGTGCATATGAAATGAGATAGTTAAAGAGATAAGCCACCTCGGAGAAGCATCATTTAGAGTGAAACAGAATAGGGATTACAGGCAGGTCAAATCGGAAACAAAATTGTAAAAGAGGCTGAAGAAGGGCCGAGGGGAAAATACAAAGGGAAATTGCCCTTCAAATGTTTTAACTGTGGTAGAATAGGGGACTTTGCCAACAAATGTCCCAATAAAGGAAAAGGATTGGACTTGTGATAGTGAGGAGAAATCTGAGACAGAAATTTCTTTAAAGAGAATAAATTTAAGAAGAAAGTCTACATTACAAACAATGATGATGATCCTTGGCAGTAGGGATAATGAAATTCATCTATTGAGAGAGAGAAACTAAATGACTTCCACACTTATAGCCAAAGAGGGTCTATAATGATAATAACCGCAGGAGTAGCGATGTGAAGAAGAAGTTGTGGATTGACATGGAAGAAGAAGCTGAGCGATTACATTAGAAGAGATTAGCCAGTTAAGAATCAAGAGCAACAAAGACAATTGTTAAAAGCAGGTTGAAAGGCAATTAAAAGAACGTGAATCTTGTCCTACTAAAAGTAGAATTGGAAGAGGCAAAAGAAAATGAAGAGATTGAAACATCAACTACTCGAAATAAGGCAAGATGTGAATCCCATTACAGAACAAAGTAGTTAAAACAAGGAAAGAAATGGAAATTTCAAGCCTTGTATAATCGAAATACATCCAAGAGTATCACAAGAAACCTCCGGAAAGGTTAACCGCCACAGATGACAAAAGAGTCAAACTGGCGGTTTGGGATATGAAGAGAGGGATCAAGCGATTGGGAAGCCGGGAATTGAAGAACCTATCAGGTTTGTCAAAGCACGACCAATGGTGATAAAAAAAACCCACAGAAACAAAAAGGAGAGACAATCAACCATAGAGATGAGTAAAGGAAAATGTGTCGGGATTGAATCTGAAGACCGAAGATACAATGTTCATTCTACTAAAAGGCGTTATCGACAAAAGCGAAATCAATTTGTTCAAAGAAGAGAACCATTTCAGTTCAAAGAACTTTCTATGGCTATTGTTTCTATTGTTCTAACCCGGTCCACAAAGCTTTAAACTGTTCCTTAAGAATGAGAAATGAGCAATTAAGATTTCAAAGGAATAAAAACTTCCCACAACAAGGAGAATGATACACTCGGTAATAATTATACTTTTATCGCAAATTGCCAAATTAAAATTTGGGCCTTGTACAACAAAGGATGGCAAGAAATAATCAACCCGGACAATAGAGTAAAGCAACTGCTTGCAACAATAGGTTGACTTATTGAATAAAGGAGTTAGATACTACCATGATGTCATAACTTTGGGCATAAATCTGTTGACTGTAGATTAAAGAACTATGAACCGGTCGAAATCTCGGTGAAAATGTCAAGTTTTGGAGAAGGAAAGTAACAAGTGTGTATGAAAAGTATTATGCAACAAAGAAAATGAAACCTTGGTATATAGGCAGATTGGTTGCTCCAAACACATGACGGAGACAAAGGCAGCTTTCTATCACTAAGTGAAAGTGTCGAGGCCCCGTAACCTTTGGAAATGATGCTCCGAGGAAAGTAAAGAAGGAAAAGGAATGGTGAGCTTAAGTAGTGGAAAAAGAAAAGCCCAAGATCTTCTACTTGTGGATGGGATGAAACATAATGCACACTTTCGGTGTAAGTCAAATGTGTGATAGGGGATGTGAAGTGTTGATGCGTCAAGGATTGTAAGATAAAATGTAAAACTTCGGAAAGTAGTGGCCAAAGGCATGGAGACGAGAAAATAATATGTGAAAAGAAAATAGAGAAGAATGTCATCTAAGCAAACATGATGAGAAAGTTGGTTGCATAGCATGGGAGACTGGACACTAAACTTTGAACCCTTAATCAAACTCAAAAACCTACAGTGATGAATCTTAGAAATATGAAAACTGAGATTGGGTATGTAAACCATTGTCAGTAGGGGAAGCAAAAGCGGACAAATTATAAGTCCAAGAGCTTCCACTTCAGCGGAGAAACTCCAACTAGTTCATATATGGATTTATGTGGACCATCAAGATAGGAGCCGCAGGGGAAAGAAAACTACTTCATGTTTGGTAATGCGATGATTACTCAGGACACCCATGGGTTGCCTTTCTCAAGAAAAAGTGAAGCATTTTAAATTTAAAACATTTAAGACCTTGAGACTCAAGCGAGAGGTTAAAAGCGATGCAAGATCCAGGATCCCGGGAGAATTTTATATTAAGAGACTTTAAAATTACGATGAACATGGGATCAAGAGAATACACAATCAAGAACTCCACAACAAAATGGAGTTGTTTGAGAGGTATGCTCGAGGCAGTCGCGGGGGAAAGTAAGCTAGGTCTGATGAATGAGAGAAGAACATTGGTCAAAACTATTGGGTAGAAGCAATACACCACAGTCCATGTGTGCTTAACAAAACCCACCTCAGTGAACCACAAAGTGACAATACCCCTTATGAACTATGGTTTGGGTGTTTGCCTCAATTAAACACTTGAGTCTTTGGGAGTAAATGCTACATAAGAATAATGATGAAAACCTAAGCCAAATATGATGACAGAGAGATGAAGGTATTTTCTTAGGGTATGCACAAGCAGGTAAAGGATACCGGATGCTATAATAAGGTACATAAAAATGGTTGGCTGATGTAAAGTGATAGAGGAATCCAGTGAGAGGTGTATGGTAATGAGTCTTCCTCCTGAGAGAACATAGCTAAAGATGAAGATGAGCAGGACCAAGAATCAGAAAGCAAAGACTACGAGATGGGATGAAGGCTGTTGAACACTCAGGAGACTCAAATCAGTCAACCACAAACTCCTCCTCAGTCATTCAAAGAATCATCCTACAAGTCAAATGGTGGGAAAAGACAAAGGTGTACAAACGGGGAGAAAGCTAATCCAAACCACCCAACAATCTCATATACCTCTCATCTCCGTGCTGGAACCAAAGAATTTTAATGAAGCCGACCTGAGATGATCCTTTGGGTTAATGAATGAAAGAACTTGGTCAGTTGAGAAAAACAATACATGGGAAATGGTTCAAAGACCAGAAGGTAAAAATGTCATTGGCTCCAAATGGATATTTAAGAATAAGATGAATGAGCAAAAGGACAAATTCGTCGGGAACAAAGCAAGATTAGTCTGAAAAGGCTATGCTTTCAGATAGAAGGCCCGGATTTTGATGAAACATTGCACCATTAGCAAGATTAGAAGCTATAAGAATGTTCCTTACCTATGCTTGGCTAATAGTTTAAAGTCTACAAATGGATGTCAAGTCGACCTTTCTAAATGGAGATTTAAGTGAAGAAGTCTATATGGAACAACGGGAGGGTTTCAATCGTAAATGTACGACTTATTATGCAAGTTGAATAAAGCTTTATATGGTTTAAAACAAGCCCCTCGAGGCACGGTATCATAGGCTGGATACATATCTCAAAAACAAAAGGGTTCAAGAGAGGAACAAAAGACAACAATCTGTATATTAAGAATGAGAGGACAATGGAACACTCATAGTACTAGTCTATGGATGACATCATCTTTGGATGTAATAAAGGACTCAACAAATTTAATGGTTTTCTTCTGCCATGGAGTGTGAATTTGAGATGTCTATGATAGGAGAACTTTCATTTTCCTTGGTCTACAAATTACTCGAGGAGGGTCCAGTGGGATCTTCATTTCTCAAGGAAAATATTTAAGAGAAATGTTGAAAAGGTTTCAAATGGAAGACTCTAAACCGATGGGTACACCATGAGTAACTGGATGTGAAGTAAGCAAGGATGATGATTCACTGATGTTGATCAAAGCTCATATACGTCAATGATAGATGCATTTGTACATCTGACATCTCCTTAAAACATAATGCATCTTTGTAGAATGGTAGGAAGATATCAGTTGCTCCTAAAGCGAGTCATTTGCAAAGTACATCAAAGGATATTGGTGCAAAAGAAACAATGGCTTATAGTGCATGGTATCCCAAATTCAAATCTTCAATTAGCACTTATTGGTCTGATTGGGCAATTATTGATGAGAGAAAAAGCTTACCGGTGGAGGAGCATTCTTCTTGGTAACTCCTTAGTAGCAGCTTAGTAAAAAGCAAAGGTTCCATTTCTCCTATATCACGACCAGGCCCGATACGACATAGCTACACATGCCACCACCAGGTATTATGGATGATTCAAAACCTTGCGGACTTGAGGTAAATTATCTTTGCACGATTCCAATTCATTGTGATAACGAGGAGTTACCATCAGTGTGTGTAAAAATCCTATCTTCCATTCCAAGACAAAACATATTCCCATAAAATATCATTTTGAGAGAGCGGGTCCTGTCAGTTGTTGACTCCAATGCATTCCCACCGTAGAACAAATTGCGGACATCTTTACTAAAGCCTCTAGCCAAGACAGGATTTGAGATATCTCGAGACCCAATTTAGGTGTCCTTATCGGAGATTCCACCTAAAAGAGTCCACATCTTGTTGGAGACGGAATCTCTTCTTTGGCAGTGATGTCAAAGAGGGGAGAAAGAACTTGAGTCTTTGCGGTTACCATCAATACCAAGGAGATTGTTGGAAAGTGTTATGCTGTCATTGATGGCAAAATTTCTTGATGAAGATGGCGAGGAAAAGCGAGAGACAAAGGAAATCAAACTCGAGGAGGAATAAGCGGTCTTATATCGCCTGACATAGAAGAGTAGAACCGTCGGATCTCACTCGGAAATCCAGAGAGTGGATCGGAGAAACTGCGTAGATATTAAGCCAGCGGGGGTTAAACTACAGAGAAAGTGATCTAAGCCGGATTAGAAGCAAACCCGACAAGCTATCCGGATATCGAGAAGGCTGCGGGGAGATAATCCATCGAATCGGGGATCACTTGATTTCAAATGACAAGAACAATGACAACGAAAACCATCGCGATATGCGATTTCTGATATGTCGCAGCGTGGAATCAACATGTGATCGAACCATTGATCCAACTCACGACCTGACCGGAACCCGTCGATAAAGGGAACCGATGGCACAACCGAGGGAATAGTGTCGGTGATTCAACACTTGAACCTGGGTATGTCATGAATCGAGGTGACCGTGGCGGAGTGTTCTTCATCAAAAGAGCTCGCATTGTAATCCCGTGAGAGAACGCTGGCAATCGGGACTTTGGAATGAAACAAAGTCATGACATGAAACCCGATTTGCTTGTTGATGCGATACTCGGCCTCAATCGTGGTAGTTGAGCAAAGGTTATACATGGACCGTTGATCTCCTACATCGGAGAATCGGGGATCACGGGAGATCTATAGACATGCATCTACGACAACTGAAATCACGGAAGCGATAGAGACATAAAGGTTGTAGTCCGCGGGTAAAGGTCCACATTAATGGAGCTAAGCTTCAGGGCTAAGCGATATAGAAAGAACCATCGAGAATCGGAAATCGCGAATGAAATCGCGAATCGTGGACTTATAACGATATATCGCCATAAATGCGAAACTCCCGATTCGCGATGTTTGACCAAGGTCATGGTGGCGGTCTTATGGGCCAAGGGCTATATCAGCAGGAATACGTGAAAAATCGGGAATCCGGAGAATCGGAGCTCAGTACGTATTAACTCTCGACATACATGGCTACCCAATCGCCGATGGGTAGAAATCGATTTAATGCGAATCGTTGAATCAGAAATGATGGGAACTGCGAGGAGCGCTGACAACGTAGAGGCGCAAAACCGATGACATCTGCTAAGAGAAATTCGAAGAAATGATGTAGGATCACCGAGAAATTTGCGAAGAGTCACATGATGATGATCAGACATAGTACTCGAGAGGTGGAGGATATTGTGCATGCAAAGTGATGGAAAACATTGCATGCAAAGGTGCATAGGCTATAAATACAGTTCAAAGAGGAGATTAGGTTGTTGAAAAGTGGGAATTCCTGATTGGCTATTGGAGTGTGTTGTGTTGATTCATGGGTGAAGAAGAATCGAGTTGCGCAGCGAAAGCGTTGTGAGCTCATAACCAGGACATTGCAAATGAACTGAGGAGAAGGACAATAATGAAGAAGCTGAGAGCAACAACAAAGTGGAAGCCCAGTGATAAGTCGGGTAGGCCATCATCAAACTTCATATCAACATGAAAATAGAAATTCGGTAACAAAGATTAATTTGAGTGGTTGGGAGGTGCTAGGAGGAATGTTGTCCTCAGAATTTCAAGTAGGTTCTTGAACCGCAGGGGAGTTGGTGCTTCTTTGTAGTTGGTGCTAGAGAAACGGGGAGTTGGTGCTTCCTTCTAGTGGGTGCCTGAGAGAGAAAGCCTTGGAGAGTTGGTGCTCTCGGTGAGGTTCGACACACTTAGAAAGCGGGGAGTTGTGGCTTCTCATTATGAGTTGGTGCTCATATGTATGATCATGTAAAGAATGCTTAACAATTTGCTTATCATATAAAAGAAAAGAGGTTTTACCACATATGGGTTTCCTCGGGAAATATCATCTCATGTTTCTACTTATGTATGGCCGAATCTTGAATATGCCATTGTTTATTCCCACCGCATTATTGTGATCATCATTTATTGGCCATTGTTTATTCCCCTGCATTATTGTGATCATCATTTAGTGACTCGGCAAAGAGTTTAAAAGAAGCATAATTGTTTAAGCACGGTAACAACTGATTCACCCCCCCCTCTCAGTTGACTAACATCTTAAGCATGTAGTTTCTTCCACTTAATGAGATAATCTGAAATGGATATATTCCTCAACTAGTGAATTATTGTATCATTGATATCTTCAGGCTCAAATATGATTTTTCCTTCCTCATCAAGTTATGGAAATATAGTTTGAACTAGGATAGTGTCCCCTATAACCTTCTTTAAGCATGAATTATAGAAAACTGGGTGTACTCGTGAAGATGAAAGAAACTACAATTTGTATGCCATAGTACCAATATTTTGCAACATCTTATAAGGGCCATATTACTTTGGTGATAATTTATTATCCTTGTTATCTTGCTTGAGGGACATCTGTTTGTATGGTTGTAGTCTTAAAAATACACAATGCCCTACTTCAAAACTTTTTTCACTACGATGTTGATTTGCTTGTTGTTTCATGCAATTTTGTGCCATGGTTAGGTTGTCCTTTAAGAGTTGGAGAAATTGTTGTTGATGCTTGATGTGCTCTTCAACTGCTTGAACCTTAGATTTTTCTTTTAGAGAAGAAGTGATGGACAATGGATGATATCCATATATTTCCATAAATGGTTTCATTTTTGTTGCAGTATGAAAGGAAGTGTTATACCACCATTCTTCCAAGGGTAACCACTTGATTCATTTTGTTTTTTTATCATAGACAAAGAAATGAAGGTAGTCTTCCATACATTTTTTCATTATCTCAGTTTTTCCATCAGATTGAGGATGATAAGATGAGATATGAGCCAATTGATTACCAAAACAAGAAAATAATTATATCCAAAAGTGTCCAGTGAAGATGGGATCTCTGTCACTTACAATAATATTTGGGCTTCCATGTAGCTTTTGAACTATATCCATTAATGTGGTGGCAACTGTACTAGCTTTAAAAGGATGAGAGAGTGCACAAAAGTGTGCATAGTTGGTCAATCTATCAACAATCACCATGATGAAACTCTTTCCTTCATACTTCGGTAACCCTATGATGAAATCCATGGAAACCTTCTCCCATTGCTGACTTGGGATGGATAATGGTTGTAAAATACCTAGGGTATTAATTGTTTCTACCTGATTTTGTTGGCAAACCAAAATTTCTTCCAAAATCCTTTTAACATTAGTTTTAAGGCCATCCCAAAAAAAATCCTTCTTGACCCTATGGTAGGATTTCAAAAATCCAAAGTGCCCTCCTACCAAAGAGGTGTGCAATTCCAAGAGTACCTTTTGTTTGATTTGGGAGTTCTTACATAAATATAAGTGATCTTTTTACCATAGTGAATCATTTTTCCATGTAAATGTATCAGATGCGTTGGAATCCTGCTGCAACATTTGAATGAGAGTCCACACTTTTTTATTCATTCTTCCATTCATCCCTTGCTTCTATTATCCAATCAGGTTGGATGATCGAGATAGCACAGAGAAAGGCCTCAACATATTCATCGTTTCTTGAGAGTGCATCTTCCACAACATTTTTCTTCCATTTTTGTATATGATTTGAAAATCATAACCCAACATCTTGGTCACCCATTTTTGTTGTTCTTCTGAAGATAGTCTTCGTTCCAAGAATTATTTAAGACTATCATGATTTTTTTTTGCCTTGAACTTCCTACCTATTAGGTAATGGTGTCATTTCTTCAATGCATGTAGTACTTATATCATTTCCTTCTCATAAATGGGTTTGTGTAAGTCCTTTCCCTTGAGTGGCCGAATTTCAAAAGCAAGGGGCCTTCCTTCTTGGAATGTGGAAGGTGCATTCGTAAGGCCAAAAGGCATGACCAAAAATTCATAATGGAGTTCATGTGTTCGGAATGTTGTTTTTTGGATATCTACTTCCTTCATTCCAATATGATGATACCCTGAATGGAGATCCAACTTTGTGAAGTAGATTGCTCCATGTATTTCATCTAACAATTCATCAATGACGGGAATGGAAAACTTATCTTTAATAGTGATCTTGTTGAGCTCCCTATAATATGTACACATAAGCCATGAGCCCTCTTTCTTGAGTACCATTACCACTAGTGTAGATTAAGAAATTTGGCTAGGTCTAATAATGCCACTCTCTAACATTTCTTCAACCATACACTCAATTTCACTCTTCTGGGATAAGAGTATCTGTAAGGCCCGATGTTAGGAGGAACACTCCCAATAATTAGGTGAATAGCATGATCATGATTGTGTGTGGGTGAAATACCTTTGAGAATATCTTCAAATATTTTGGAATGCTTATCAATGATCCCTTGGAGATCTAGGGTAATAGATGGCTTAGATGTTTGAACATCTACTAAGCATAGTTGTACAATTACACCCTGATGCCCCTTTTGTCAGAAAGTTGGCTTAGGTTAATGGATAGTTGGTATGGATTTTTTTTTTCATTGATTTCAACCATTGGAGAGTGATATTGTATATTGATTTCAACCCTTAGTGATTATTGTCAACCCTTGGAGAAAGTCCGGTAGTGAATTCTAGTAGAAAAAAGGTTTGGGTAATGGACCCAAGGTTGTTTCATGTATAATGGTATGAGTTTTAATATATTTTAAGGTAATACTATTCTATATGGATAGTACATGCCATTCCATTTCCGTTGGTATGTGGAACATCACATAACTCCTCACGGTTAGAGAGTTATGGCCATGAGAAGTTGGAGAACACATGTTTGGGTACTGGACCCAAGTTTGTTTGATGGATAATGGTGTGAGTTTTGATCTATTTGCAGGAAATACTATTCTATAAGGATAGTACATGTCATTTAATTTCCAATGGTATATGTAACATCACATAACTCCTCACAGTTAGAGAGTTATGGCCATGTGAAGTTGGACAACCCTCATGAGTCATCTAGAAGCCCCAAAAGGTCAAAGTAGTCAAAGTGGTTTAAGAGATTTTAGAAGGTAAATAATAAAGTGAAGTTATAAGTGTACTATAATTCAAAATGAATACAAAATAAATTATTTAAATAATAAAGTTAATGGAGAAATTAGAAGTGGGTTAACCCTAAAATAAGGAAATTAGGTTAAGATGGTTAAAAGGTAACCCCTTGAGGAAGCCACATGAAAGTATAAATAAGAGGCAAGACTCTCTCATTTTAAACACACTTGAGCATATTGAATATATACAGGTGAATGAGGTAACCAAAGGATATCTAATCCTAATTTCAAAGGGAAGGTAAAGTAAAGAAGGTTGAAATTCAAGGGAGGATAAATTATTTTGATGATGATTTCTAAGGTATGTTATTTACATGCCATCTCACCATTTTTGAAATAATTTTTTTTCTAAAATGATTCAGACCGTGAACTTGGAAGTTCATTGATGAAACATATCCAAGTATTTGTAGTAAAATTTCATCGTGTGGATCGTTGTATTTTTGGAGTTACACTCCGTGGAAAATAGGGTTTGTGGCTAGTCCTAAAACTAGTCTAAAACAGGTGTTTCGGGTAAAAATGCCATAAATTATTCATAAAAGATCCAACTTTAATAAGACCAAATGTGTTGTTTAGAGTACATTCTATATTATTCTTTTTACAATTTTCATATCCATACAACAAATATTTTGTGTGGGGCACGCTCTACAAGTTCACTCTCTAGAATAATCTGGAATTCAACAAGGTATGTTATTTTCCCTATAACTCCTTTTATGAGAGGTTCCAAGTAGTGACACCTAGAGGAATTGCATAAAAGCCACTGAATAACATTATGTACTATTTTCATATATTTATTCATTATAGGTACATAGTTATGTTTATTTCAAGTTAGGGTTGTTGACTAATCCAAAACTAGTCATGTGAGACTAAAGTAAAGTTTGATGAAAATGCTAGTCTCTTGTTGTTAAAGTTAAGGAAGGTTTGTAGGTATGTGATCATCTACACCAGGTCTATTACAGAGTTACAAATTAGATTTGGATGATGAAATTGATGAGGGATTTTGGTTGAGGTACATCTTGGGTACATGGTTGAGACAAGTAGTTGATGAATTGGCACATACATGAGGTGTATAGTTGATGATGTTGGTACATCTTGATGAGTCATAGTTGATGAGTAGTTGATAAATGATTGGTACATATTTGGTACATGGTTGGAGGCACTTGTTAGTAGTATTGTTGACACATGGTTTATGGATGATGTAGCATACTTGTATTGGTATATTATTAGAAGCACATATTGATCTTGGTGATATTTATGAGTTGTTGTGTTATGCTTGGTTGATGCATATATTTGAGAGTTGTCTTGGTGATTGATCTTGGTGAGTAGATATGATTTCGTTGATAAGATTGATGAGAGAGGTCATTGTGATAGGTTTTTTGGACAGGTTGTTGTGACATGTTACTTGTACAGGTTTGGTGCATGGTTGATGCACTTGTTCATGGTACAGGTTGAGGTACAGGTTGGTGCATGGTTGATGCACTTGTTTATGGTACATGTTGATTACAATTTGTTTGGTGCAGGTTGGTGCATGGTTGATGCACTTGTTTATGGTACAGGTTGAGGTACAGGTTGATGCATGGTTCAGGTTATTTGTACAGGTTCTTTGGTGCAAGTTGATTCGTACAGGTTTACAACAGTATATCTCATAATGATAGTGTGAAAGTGGTTCCATCATTCTAATTATATGTCAAGATGATTGGATAGGGAAAGGACAGTTGTTTTTAGCCACCTTTTGGCTGTAGCCGGAGAACATAGGGGGTTGTAGCCTCCTTCTAGTTATAGCCAAAGAATTGGGGAGTTGGAGCTTCCCTCAAGTTGTAGCCTAAGAAACTAGGGGGTTGGAGCCTCCTTCCAATTGCAGCTGGAAAACAAAGGAAGTTGGTGCTTCCAATGAATGTAATTCTTAAAGACATATAAGAAAAATAATTATTTGTTTTTCTCCCGCTTTGGGTTTCCACATAAAACACTGGTGTACTATGTATGTGTGTGATTGATCATTTGTTCATTTTTTATTTACTCTGGAACTATTAGATGATAATGATGCATTGATATAACACTTGCATTTTATGGTGAAGAAGGATTAAATTTCTCTATTACTGATTCACCCCCCCTCTCAGTATTCCAACAATTGGTATCAGAGTCGGTTCCTTCATGAAATAGTTTAACCACTGGAAGGAGATCATGCATTATTCTGAGAATGGAGTACCAATGTTTAATGGTCAGAATGGTTTTAAGTATGAGATGTGGAGTAGACAAACAAAAGTATTTTTATAGGCACGAGGACATTATATTTTGCTATCAATTATTACAGGATATGATAGTTAAAAAAGGGCAAAGACTGCAGCCAAGAAGGAATTGAAGAAGAATAACAAACTAGAAATGGATTTCATCTAGGAAGGATTACCTAATCCGATAAGAGAAAAGGTTGGTAAATGTTCATCAGCCAAAGAACTTTGGGATAAGTTACATGACATATATTCTTCACCCATCGTAGATTCATAAAATGCCAAGGAAGATGCAGATATAGATCAAGAAGAATTATGTTCACCGTGTCAAACAGATTCAGAAGATGAAGAGTACATAATCACTAGAGAATTGATTAGTGCTTTAGATGAACTAAGAGAAGAAAACAAGTCACTAAAGAAAGAATTGATGAAACAAAAGGAAAGTGTTCACATTGTTTAAGAAGCTCAATAGGTCATCGATAACTTAAGAACTCAGCTAGAAGAAGCCAGAAAGATTGAAGAAAATCTTGAATATCAAAAGCAGTATTTGGAAGACAACATAGAAGCACAAAAGGAAGAAGCAGAAATGAGAGAGAAGATATTAACAGATCATCTTAAGGAAAGAACTAACAATCTAAACTAACTTGAGGAAGAAGAGAAAGGACTTGAATAAGAAATAATCACATTAAAATTTCAGCTTGAAGAAGAGAAAATAACAGAAGAAGTCATGAAGTCTCAGAGAATGAGGAAAGAAGAAGAGGTTGAGAAGCTTGAAGAAGAAGTTGTCACATTCATAAGTAAAATCATCAAGCTCAACAAAAAATTTGAAGAGACAGAAACATCCACATCAGTTATAGAGAATGAAGAGAAGCACTCAAGGTTGCTAGAAAAGAAGAATGAACTCCAACCCTTCATCTTCAAAGGTCAACCAGAATCTAAGAAAACTATTGAAAATACATCTTCAAGAAGACCTTTCATGTTCAAGCCACAAAGAAGATTCAATAATGATCATGATCAGTCAAGGAAGAAATTCAGAAGAACTACATCACAAAGAAGATCATTCACTCCCAGGTATGCAAATTTCTTTTATAGTCATTGTTTTTATTGTACTAATTTTGGACATAAGGTTGCATATTGCAGGGATTATAAAAGCAATGTTCAAGAAAGAAGTGCATATGTGGCCCTGCGTAACATTGAATGTTACAAATGTCATAACTATGGAAACATAGAGAGTGATTGTAGAAGCATGATCGATATTTCCATGAAAGAGAACAATGATATCAGATATAAGAAAGTATGGATAAGAAAACTCGAAGAACAGGTGAACAAAGACTAGGTCATAGAGATCGCAAGATTGGAAATAAAAGGATATGAATAAAATTCTACAGAGAAAAAGAAAGATGTTAGATACAGAAAGGTCTAGAAAATAACTGAAAGAAAAGAAGGACAAGTAAATAACGAACAAGTTCAAGATATTGTACTTTCAAGAATTGTATTGAAAGATGAATCCACAAACAGAAAGAAAGAAGTTAGATCTCGGAGAGATGATGAATATACCAATGAAGATGATGATGAATCTACCAATGAAGATGATAATGAATACACATCAGAGAAGGAATTGTTCTGAGCCATCCAGCTTAGAGACTCCCAGGTAATATGAATATTAGACAGGGGGGTCTATGCGATAATTGTGACAGACCAAAGAACCATACTTCGAACAACTTGAAGAGTTTGAGAAGATAGATCTAGAGAAGTCAGTTAATAGAAGTACAATTTGATGGATTGATCAAGACTTCATGATAGTATAGTGATAAATGGGTCAACATTATGGACAGTTGTGCAAGTAGAGTCTTGGAGAGTATGTACGAGAGCATGGATTCATAGATTGGTTCAAAGACAAAGGAACATTATCATAATGGATTATAATTACGCAGGAAATGGATCGAACAATGCTAATGGATTCCAAATTGACATATATTTTTTTGACACATGCAGTGCATACAACAGTGCACATTCAAAACAGAGTAATACTCAGAAACAACAATGACAAAACTCCCTACAAACTATGGAAAGGAAGCGCAGACAACAACCTCTACATCAATATATGTCAAAGCAACCAAGGAATTTTTATTTCTCAAACCAAGTATATCAGAGAAATGTTAAAGAGGTTTGGAATGGAAGATTGCAAACTAGTTACCACTCCTATGAAAACTAGTTGCAAGTTGAGAAAATATGATGCTTCAAAATCTACAGACTGGAGGAAATGCAGGTCAATGATTGGTAGCTTACTATATGTGACAACATCCAGACCAGATGTAATGGAGACAGTTGGACAGGTGGCATGATTTCAAGCAACCCCAAAGGAATCACATGTATTAGCAGTGAAAAGGATTTTCAAATATATCAAAGGAACAAAAAAGTTTGGATTATGGTATCCAAAATGAAATGATCTATCACTTATTGCCTACACAGATGCAGATTGGGAAAGTTGCATTGATGACCGATGAAGCACCAGTGGAGCAACGTTCTACTTGGGTGAGTGTTTAGTATCATGGTTAAGAAAGAAACAATCATCAGTATCCTTATCTATAGTCGCGGCAGAGTATATTTCAAAAACAACATGTTGTACAGAGGTTCTATGGATGAAACAAAATCTGACAGATATACAGGTTGAGTATGATGATATCATTCCAATCTATTGTGGTAATACAAGCGCCATCAATATCTCAAAGAACCCGGTGATGCACTCCAAAACGAAGCACATTCCAATCAAGTATTGCTTTCTATGGGAACAAGTTGCAGAGAAGAACGTTAGAGTTGAATATGTGGGAAAAAAATAACAAGTGGCATACATATTTACAAAACTGCTTCCACGGGAAGCCTTTGAGTATATTCACCAGAGACTCAAAGCAATTTCTACTCCAAAATAAATGATTTTGAATTCTTATCTTATATGTCTTAGATTTACATGAAACACCATAAAGAGGACAGTTCAGGATGGGAGATCAGTTTCAAGAATAGTTCATTCAGGGGGAGTATCCCCAAGGACAATTCAGTTAGGGGGATCATCATCCCCAGATGGAAATATACCTTTCCCATTGATGACAAAGGGGGAGATATTTATCAGATGTAGGATATAGATGATTGGAGAGAGATCACAGAGGCATGTAGACAGGGGGAACAACCCCAAGGAGATTTCAGTTAGGGGGAGAATCCCCAAAGGAATATACCCTTTTCCATTGATGTCAAAGGGGGAGAGATAGAAACATTGATAAGGAGTATAAGCATGAATGTTATCATGACTAAGTGTTGCCATCAATGTTGGTGTTTCCATCAATTCCAAAGGGGGACATTGTTAGACAATTGGATTAGGTTTGATGGAAATTTGGTATGGATTGTTGGTTTTCATTGATGTCAACCATTGGAGAGTGATATTGTATATTGATTTCAACTCTTAGTGATTGATGTAAACCCTTGGAGAAAGTCGGGTAGCAAATTCTAGTAGCACAAAGGTTTGGGTAATGGACCCAAGTTTGTTTCATGTATAATGGTATAAGTTTTAATATATTTTAAGGTAAGACTATTCTATATGGATAGTACATGGCATTCCATTTCTGGTGGTATGTGAAATGTCACATAACTACTCACGGTTAGAGAGTTATGGCCATGAGAAGTTGAAGAACCCAGGTTTGGGTAATGGACCCAAGTTTGTTTGATGGATAATGGTGTGAGTTTTGATTTATTTGCAGGAAATAGTATTCTATATGGATAGTACATGTAATTTCATTTCCAGTGGTATGTGGAATGTCACATAACTCCTCATGATTAGAGATTTATGCCCATGTGAAGTTGGAAAACCCTCATGAGTCATCTAGAAGCCCCAAAAGGTCAAAGTAGTCAAAGTGGTTTAAGAGATTTTATAAGGTAAATAAAAAAGTGAAGTGATGATTGTACTATAATTCAAAGTGAATATAAAAGAAATTATTTAAATAATAAAGTTAATGGAGAAATTAGTGGGTTAACCCTAAAATAAGGAAAGTGAGTTAACATGGTTAAAAGGTAACCCCTTGAGGAAGCTACATGAAAGTATAAATAAGAGGAAAGACTCTCTCATTTTAATCACAGTTGAGCATATTGAATATATACAGGTGATTAAGGTAACCAAAGGATATCGAAGCTGAATTTCAGATGGAAGGTGAAGTAAAGAAGGCCAAAATTCAAGGGAGGATAAATTCTTTTGATGATACTTTCTAAGGTATGTTATTTACATGCCATCTCACCATTTTCGCAATAAATTTTTTTATAGAATGATTCAGACTGTCAACATGGGAGGGCGTTGAGGAAACATATCCAAGTATATGTGGTACAAATTTTAGCTTGTGGGTCATTGTATTTTTGGAGTTACACTCTGTGGAAAATAGGGTTTGTGGATAGTCCTGAAACTAGTCTAAAACAAGTGTTTCAAGTAAAAACGTCATAACTTATTCATAACAGATCCACATTTAATAAGAAAAAATGTGTTGGTTAGAGTATAGTCTGTAGTATTTTGTGTATAATTTTCAGATCCATACAACAAATATTTTGTGCGGGGCATGATGTACAAGTTCTCTCTCTAGAATAAGCCAGAATTAAACAAGGTATGTCATTTTTGCTATAAGTCCTTTTTTGAGAGGTTCCAAGTAGTGACACCTGGAGGAATTGCATAAAACACACTGACTAACATTATATACTACTTTCAGAACTTTATTCATTAAAGGTACATATTTATGTTTATTTCAAGTTAAGGTTGTTGACTAATACAAAACTAGTCATGTGAGACTAAAGTAAAGTTTTATGAAAATGCTAGTCTCTTGTTGTTAAAGTTAAGGAAGGTTTGAAGGTATGTGATCATATACACCAGGTCTGTTACAGAGTTACCAATCAGATTTGGATGATGAAATTGATGAGGGATTTTAGTTGAGGTACATGTTGGGTACATGGTTGAGACAAGTATTTGATGAGTTGGCACATACATGAGGTGTATAGTTGATGATGTTGGTACATCTTGATGAGTCATAGTTTAAGAGTAGTTGATACGTGATTGGTACATACTTGGTACATGGTTGGAGGCATTTGTTAGTAGTATTGTTGACACATGGTTTATGGATGATGTAGGATACTTGTATTGGTATATTATTAGAAGCACATATTGATCTTGGTGATGATTATAAGTTGTTGTGTTATGTTTGGTTGATGCACATATTTGAGAGTTATCTTGGTGATTGATCTTGGTGAGAAGATCTAATTTGGTTGATAAAATTGATGGGAGAGGTTGTTGTGATAGGTTGTTTGGACAGGTTTTTGTGACATGTTACTTGTACATGTTTGGTGCATGGTTGATGCACTTGTTCATGGTACAAGTTGAGGTACAAGTTGGTTCATGGTTGATGCACTTGTTTATGGCACAGGTTGATTATAGGTTGTTTGGTACAGGTTGGTGCATGGTTGATGCACTTGATTATGGTACAGGTTGATTACAGGTTGAGGTATAGGTTGATGCATGGTTTGGGTTATTGGTATAGGTTGTTTGGTGCAGGTTGATTGGTATAGGTTTACAGCAGTATATATCACAATGATAGTGTGACAGTGGTTCCATCATTCTACTTATACATTAGCACAGCTGGATGGGGCAAGGATAGGTGGTTGTATCCACATTCTAGTTGTAGTCGAAGAACATAGGGGATTGTAGCCTCCTTCTGGTTGTAGCTAGAGAATTGGGGAGTTGGAGCTTCCCTCAGGTTGTATCCTGAGAAACTAGGGGGTTGGATATTCCTTCCATTTGCAGCTGGAAAACAAAGGAAGTTGGTGCTTCCACTGAATGCAATTCTTAAAGACATATAAGAAAAAACATTTTGTGGTTTTCTCCTGCTTTGGGTTTCCACGTAAAACACTGGTGTATTTTGTATGTGTGTGATTGATCATTTTCTCATTGTTTATTTACTCTGTAACTATTGGATGATAATGCTACATTGATATAACACTTGCATTTTATGGTGAAAAAGGATTAAATTGATCTATTACTGATTCACCCCCCCTCTCAATAATCCAACACCTTTTTCAATAATTTTTCCATGCCATTAGAGATTATTACCTTACTGGGTTTCCCTGTGATACCCCTTAACTCGATTTCCTTTCCTTCCAATGCAAATTTCATGAAAAGTTGTTGAAAATTAAAATCCATTGTTCCCAATGATTGCAACCCTTAGACTCTTAGTATGACATCAACACCACCCATGGGTATAGAAATAATTGGACTATTCATTACATATTCCCGCATAGTAAGATTGATCTTATGGAATTTTCCTAACCAATTGATAGTTCATCCATTTTCAATCATTACTTGAAACTCTAGCGTTGGATATATAAAGCAACTGAGAGCTTTGGATAATTTATAATGAATGAAATTATGAGTACTACCAGAATCAATTAGAATTATTACATTTTTATTTTTGATATATCCTTCAATATTGAGGGTTTGAGGAGTGCTAATTCCAAACAATGCATTACATGACATGGTGGGAGTCTACTCTTCAGAAGAAATATCTTCTACGTTTTCATCTTGAGATGGTTCTTGTTCTTCCTCTTCCTCTTCACAATATATGTAGAATAATTTATTGTCACCACGTATATGTCCCTTATTGTACTTGTTCTCACAATTAAAGCATAAACCTTTTTCTTTTATTTTCTCCAATTGTTAAGGTGTCAACCTTGTAGGTTGAGGTGTTTTAGAAGAAGGAACATTATTCTCTCTGTTGGCCCTTGGTTATGGAAGAAAGCAAAGATCAAGGAAGAAAAGGTGGAATGCGCACTTTGCGGAAGACACAGTAAATGTTACTGGGGCGAAGTGAGCAAAAGAGCATAAAAGATGGAGCGAAGTACAAAAAAGAAAGATGTTGGACGAAAGGATCGAGGATGAAAGATAAGAAAGGAAGATGGATCAAGGACAACTCAACAAGTGGGAAAATCCATCGTTAGCACTGTGTAGGAAGAAAGGAAAGATAGGTTGGCGAAGCCCGAGAAAAGCGAGTCAAGTTGACCTAGGGTTTTAGTCACTTAGGATTTTGGTATCTAGGGTTTTGACACTTAGGTTCTGACCTACGAATATCGGTGGGCTATTATAATGTATAAATAAAGGTATAAAGGACCTGGGTTGGGTTGGTACGATATTATTGTTGAGCTAGTTCTATTGTTGTTGTGAGAGAACATTATATTGTGAGAAAGAAGTGCAGAGAGAGAGAGATTTATGGTATTGTAAGATCTCCAGCTGTGTGCGAAGGTCAAGTCCTGCAGTTGGGTGCACGGGAAGGGGAGAGAAAGAGAGGAAGAAGAAAGAAGATATGTTAGATGAGAGTGTAGATCAGAATTGTATGCTTTATCTTAATAAATCTATAGCACAATTATGTGGACGTAGCCCTGGAGAGAGGGTGAACCACGTATGTCTAGTGCTATGTGTGTGTGATTTATGTCTTGATATTTGTCATTGTTACTCTGTTATTGCATAGCTATGTTAGAGTAGATCTATAATTGTGCGGAGTAGATCTAAGAAGGAAACAGATATATGATGATTGTGATGTTGTTGTGAGACCCTCTTGATATTTCCTTGGTTGTAGACATCTCTATCCTACAACCCCCTCATAGCTGCTTCGAGTGAGACTGCATCTTCTTTGCAGGTGCTGTCGAAAGGGCTAGTAGCTAGGGATTATTGGTGCGCTCTTGGAGCTGAACCCTGGGTATGCCCTTGTGCCAACAAATGGTTTTGTTGTCGGGCCAAGAATCCTTTTGAGGGAATGTCAAGGTGGTTCCCATCGAAGACAGAGATTCAAAATTGGATATAAGATCAGGAGAAGGACTTCGATGAAGCCTGAAATAAGAACCCTAAGCTGAGTACTGAAGATTGGATATAAATGTACATCTTCACTGAAATTCACGAGTTCTTTTTTGGAGGAATCCATCTAGAGTTGTCCGAGTGGTTAGCTAGATTAGGAGATACCCGGGTTGAGATAAGACCTAGATCTCTTGTGGTTTTAACTTTGACGCTGATCCAGAAGGTTAAAAGAGTCAATAATGCCATATCCCAAGTTGTCGATCACTAGTTTGATAACACCATTGGAGGGTACATCACTGAATTTGTTGTTGATAGAGTAGAATTGTATAGCCAAGTTGAGAGATAATTTTTCAAAGGGCCCAGAGGGAAAGTTTTATAGTTTATGAAACTAAGGACCAAGATTCTCTTGCATGAAAAGCACATCTTGAAGATACAGTAGATTGGTTGAATTTTGAAAAGCTAATGTTCAAGAATTCAGACAATGACAACAACATAGAAGTTGTACATACGCGTAGTGGGAGAGTATTCAGAGGAGTCCACCTTGCGAACATGTCCAAGAAGAAATATGGGGGTGAGGGTTTCTACAGTGGAGAAGAGGCAGATCTGATAGATGAAGAACATCTGAAACCCACTGTTGATTAAGGTTGGTTGTCATTCCTGTCAACCCTTGAAGAATTCCCCACAGCACAAAGGTTTGGGTAATGGACCCAAGATTGTTTGATGTAAAGATGACTCATTATTTTCTTTTCATGGTTGATAAGAAGTAAAGATGGATGAACTCCAAAGTGGTGCCCTTATGGTGAAAGCCCTCACAGGAAGATGCTTTGCGGAGTAAGAGAACTGATGCTTAATTGTGGAATAATGAGATGAAGTACAATGAATTTGTCAGGTAAACTATCCTATATGGATATTTATTTTCATTCCATTTCCAATGGTATGTGGAACGTCACATAACTCCTCACGGTTAGAGAGTTATGGCCATGAGAAGTTGGAGACCCCAGGTTTGGGTAATGGACCCAAGTTTGTTTGATGGATAACGATATGATTTATGATATATTTTCAGATAATATTATTCTATATGGATAGTACATGTCATTCCATTTCTGGTGGTATCTGGAACGTCACATAACTCCTCACGGTTTGAGAGTTATGGCCTTACGAAATTGGAGGACCCTCATATGTCATCTAGAAGCCCCAAAAGGTCAAAGTAGTCAAAGTGGTTTAAGAGATTTTAAAAGGTAAATAATAAAGTGAAGTAATCAATGTATTATAATTCAAAGTGAATACAAAATAAATTATTTCAATAATAAATTTAATGGATAAATTAGAAGTGGGTTAACCCTAAAATAAGGAAAGTGGGGCCAAGTGACCTAGAAGATGTTTTTAAGGAAGCTACTAGGAGAGTATAAATAAGAGGCAAGGCTCTCTCATTTTAATTACACTTGAGAATATTGAATATCTATAGGTTTCTAAGGTAACTAAGGATATATAAGCCGAAATTCTGGTGGAAGGTGAAGAAAATAAGGCCGAAATGCAAGGAAGGATAAATTCTTTTGTTGGTGTTTTCTAAGGTATGTTATTTACAGGTCATCTCACCATTTTCGCTATACATGTTTTTCTATAATGATTCAGACCATTAAATTTCTATGTCATTGATAAAACATATCCAAGTATATTTGGTAAAGAATCAATCTTGTGGGTCATTGTATTTTTGGAGTTACACTCCGTGGAAAATAGGGTTTGTGGCTAGTCCTGAAACTAGTCAAAAACAGGTGTTTCGAGTAAAAACGTCATAACTTATTCATAACAGATCCAAATTCAGTGAAACAAAATGTGTTGGTTAGGGTAAAGTATTTAGTATGTTTCTTAATAGTTTCAGATCAATTCAACAAACATTATGTGCGGGGAACGCTCTACAAGGTCGCTCTCTAGAATAAGCCAGAATTCAGCAAGGTATGCCATTTTTTCTATAAATCCTTTTTTGAGAGGTTCCAAGTAGTGACACCTGGAGGAATTGCATAAAACACACTGAAGAAAATTGTATATCAATTTAAGATATTTATACATTATAGGTACAAAGTTATGATTACTTCAAGTTAGGGTTGTTGACTAATCCAAAACTAGGCATGTGAGACTAAAGAAAAGTTTGATGAAAATGCTAGTCTCTTGTTGTTGAAGTTAAGGAAGGTTT
>SNQJ01S0023672.1:151974-189631 GCA_010110895.2 Picea sitchensis
TTAGAAGTGGGTTAACCCTAAAATAAGGAAAGTGGGGCCAAGTGACCTAGAAGATGTTTTTAAGGAAGCTACTTGGAGAGTATAAATAAGAGGCAAGGATCTCTCATTTTAATTACACTTGAGAATATTGAATATCTATAGGTTTCTAAGGTAACCAAGGATATCTATGCCAAAATTATGAGGGAAGGTGAAGAAAAGAAGGCCGAAATGAAAGGAACGATAAATTCTTTTGATGGTGCTTTCTAAGGTATGTTATTTACAGGTCATCTCACCATTTTCTCTATAAAAAATTTCCTATAATGATTCAGACCGTGAAATTGCTATGCCACTGAGAAAAAATATCCAAGTATCTGTGGTAAAAACTTCATCTTTTGGGTGATTGTATTTTTGGAGTTACACTCCATGGAAAATAGGGTTTGTGGCTAGTCCTGAAACTAGTCAAAAACAGGTGTTTCAGGTAAAAACGTCATAAATTCTTCATAATAGATCCAAATTAAGTGAAACCAAATGTGTTGGTTAGGGTACAGTCTTTAGTATGTTTTGTAACATTTTCAGATCAATTCAACAAACATTCCGTGCGGGGCACGCTTTACAATGTCTCTCTCTAGAATAAGCCAAAATTCAGCAAGGTATACCATTTTTTCTATAACTCCTTTTCTGAGAGGTTCCAAGTAGTGAAACCTGGAGGAATTGCATAAAACACACTGAAGAACATTTTGTATCAGTTTTAGATATGTATACATTACAGGTTAAAAGTTATGATTACTTCAAGTTAGGGTTGTTGACTAATCCAAAACTAGGCATGTGAGACTAAACAAAAGTTTGATGAAAATGCTAGTCTCTTGTTGTTGAAGTTAAGAAAGGTTTGCAGGAATTTGATCATATACACTAGGTCTATTACAGAGCTACAAATCATATTTGGATGATGAAATTGATGAGGGATTTTGGTTGAGGTACATGTTGAGTACATGGTTGAGACAAGTAGTTGATGAGTTGGCACATACATGAGGTGTATAGTTGATGATGTTGGTACATATTGATGAGTCATAGTTGATGTGTAGTTGACACATGATTGGTAAATACTTGGTACATGGTTGAATGCACTTGTTTATGGTACAGGTTGATTACAGGTTATTTGGTACAGGTTGTTTCATGGTTGATGCAGTTGTTTATGGTACAGGTTGATTACAGGTTGAGGTATAGGTTGATGCATGGTTCAGATTTTTTGGTACAGGTTTACAATGGTATATCTCACAGTGATAGGTTGACAGTGGTTCCATCATTGTACTTCTACTTCAGGGTGGAAGATGTTAGAATATAGAAGATTATGCTCGTTTTACCATTGACGATACCCTCGTCACCCAACCATACGCCGAAGCCACCCTCCGAGCACCTTAACCTTGACTGAGAATTACTCTAGAAGCAAACCCTGGGCTAGATATCCAAACAAGGTGTAGCACATCTTCCTCCAAGGATAGTGCACCAACAATAGTTGATCAGATAGTTCAAACCCTAGCCAAGGGATAGTCCAATCCAACACTGAAATTGATTGTTGTAGCAGCTGCACCTACAGCTCTCCTCCACACGTGCGCACCAAACTGGGAACTGCAGTGCGCACCAGTTGCTCTCTGCAATTCTGAGATATGTCAAATGAGAACTAGTGCCCTGTATTTATAGTGGTTCTACAAGATTTGTTGGGGCCAACTTCTCCTTCTGGGTACATGTCTATTCAGTATATTATTATTATTTATGGCTGACTTCTTCTCTTGGAGGCTAATAACCTAATATAAATTATCTTCTTGAGCCGACAAGACTTATAGGGTTATTAGCCAACAAGACTTCTAGAGTCTTCTAATCTCATCAGGTTCACACGTGGAGGTAAATACCTCCCGTAGCTACCATAATATCAACACTCCCTCCTAGCTAGGGAGGTATTACAGGTAATGGTCTTTGAGCACAAAAACATACCATTCACCCGGTAGCATCAACATAGTCGTCTAGACTATCTCATGACTAGATCATGAGCATCACCATCACCATCAGTTGCATCATCTCTTGAAACCATACTTCATCTAAGTAATCAGACATGATGTTGGATAAGTCACTCACACCATAGAGTGACACAAGAGTCATTCTTATAATGCTCTTAACTATTTTCCATCTGGAAAATATATGTTCATCATTCGTCTAGATGATGATTATCTCCAATAAACTGCCGATAGTTTTCAAGGCAATTAGAATAAAAATAGAACACAACTGTGTCTATCCATAGTAGTACATAACTACAATCCAGTGTTACACTACCACACCAAGTGACACACAAGTACTTGATCAACAACGTATAGTCACGAACAGTGGAAAATATCCACCACAATAGTCTTCATCTATTGTCATATAGTCTTCATAACAAACATCTGATAGCAACCTACCCAGAAACAATGTTATGATATAAACTGAAACATCTGGGCCAATCTTTCACTCACATCTATGGGTTCTAAAAGAATACCTGCCTCATGAACAGTGGAACATATCCACCACTGTAGTCTACATCTACTGTCATACAGTCTTCATAACAAACATCTGATAGCAACCTGCACAGAAACAATGTGATGATATAAACTGAATCATCTGGGCCAATCTTTCACTCACATCTGTGAGCTCTGAAAGAATATCTTCCTCAGAGTAGAATAAGGAGATATTTGGACTATTCTTCTCAAGCAAGGAAGAATAACTTTCTTGTCTTCTGAACCTGGACCATTCCTCACCCTGGGCCATTCTTCCTACACTAATCAAAGTGCACCCTGGAGAGAATGTATAACCCTAAGGAATGTTGAGCCTAGACCATTCCCCACCCTGGGCCATTCCTCCTACACTAATCAAAGTGCACCCCGGAGAGAATGTAAAANTGGGCCATTCCTCCTACACTAATCAAAGTGCACCCTGGAGAGAATGTATAAACCCTAAGGAATGTATGTCCCTAATTTTTGAACCTGAACCAATCCCCACCCTGGGCCATTCCTCCTACACTAATAAAAGTGCACCCTGGAGAGAATGTATAAACCCTAAGGAATGTTTGTCCTTGATTGTTGAGCCTGGACCATTTCCCACCCTGGGCCATTCCTCCTACACTAATCAAAGTGCACCCTGGAGAGAATGTATAAACCCTAAGGAATGATTCTCTGAACCATTTCCTCTGTTAACCACAAGAGGAAAATATTGTCCTGCATCAACCTCCAAAACGGACCATTCCTCATGTTAATGACAATGAGAAATTGTTTTCTGGTGAGGCGGGCCAATCTTCTTGAGTAACCCTCAAGAAGAGAGACTGCCCTAGACCACTCCCCATGTAAACCACAATGGGAAGTCATTGTCTATGATACATCAGCAATCAGACTATTTCCCATGTTAACCACAATGGGAAGTGACTGTCCGTCAGAGATATAAATCCACTTTCCGAATAGGAAAGCATTTGTCAAAGATGGACTATTTTTCAATCTTGAAAAATGAATGTCTTCAATAATGTTTTCAGTTCTCCCTCCTAAATTGGAGAGTCATTTCTTCCTTTTTCAATAAGAAGGAAGTTGTTTCCACGAGCTCCAGCTTGAGTATGCAAACTCTTTCATCTTGGATAGAATCTTTACCAAAATGTCTTCTTATCTGCTCATCTGTGGAGATATGTATTGGAGAATCATTTTCTCCTTTATGGACTTCATCATGGATAATGTAATGCTTGATTTCAAATGTACTTTAGTCTGGAACACTGTGAAGGCTTCATGTAGATATGAACAATAGAGTATATCATAGTTGGAAAGTTGGAACATATCAATGTGGCACTTCTTCTGTCATCATGAGATCTGATCTACTGAGTAGTCATCTTAATGTTATAGGACATATTCACCACGCTTCTGTTGTGCACTGGAGTTTCTCCACAAAGTTATCTTCTTTTATCTGCATGTAAGAGTCTCTTTCTGGTATGCCTTAGAGTCTTGAGATTGCTCTTCATACACTTTTTATTTAAGTTCTATGGAAAACATTCTTTGCATTCATCTGATGTAGAACTCCAACTCATGGATGTTGTGGATGATATAATGATTCATGTAGTGATATGTCTAGTGTACTGGAACAAGTAATCATTATAGTCTTCTCCCTCCATCTTGGAGAACCTCTGGTTCTAGATATCGCAATTCTTTCATTCATAAGTCTTCCATACATTGTTCTTCATCACAACTTTCAGTTCTTCTACTTGATTTCTTTTTAGTGAGTTTATATCAAGCGGGTAATCTTGTGATTCTTGATACAATGACTGGTTGTTCTGGTTCCTCTTTATTTATTGGAATCCTCATGTTCTTCTTCATGTTTTTCTTTAGCCCTTGGGTCCATGGAGTTTCTTATATATTCCACTTCTTCCTTTCATCATAGGATCACGGATCTGGATGGAAAACCAGGAGTACTTTAAGGCTTCTCTTCAAAGAAGTCTTCTTCTGTGGTTGAACTGAACATGTACTATCTTTAATGGCTGCTACCATGGATATATATATTTCATCATCTTCAACTAATCATAGGATTAGCTCCCTCCTAATCCTTTCTTCATGTATAATTGCATATAATCAGCTCCCTCCGTCTAACAGAGTCCACGCTTCCATATGCATCCTTATTGTCTTCGGCAATATATAATTGGCTCTTTTGTCTAAAAGAATCCATGCTTTCATCTTGTTGTCTTCTTTAAAATGTTATAAGTCTTTTTTCCAATTTCCTCTCGATTGCTGACTTCTTTCTGTCTTTGCTTCTTCTAAGTCTCTTCATGATTGATTCAGCTTAATAGCTTCCACATGATTTGTATTTCATCCTTTCATGTATATTATCTAATGATATCCATTTTCATCTTGTTTGTTCTTCCATAGGTATATTTATTCTTGGAACACATTATCTTCCAAGAGATAGATATACAAGATATGTACAAAGACGATGCAAACAAGATATGTACAAGAAATAAGAAGAGTGTTGTTACCTTTTAGAAGAAGAAGTATCTTCCATCCTGCTTAGTCTTCTTTGTAGGTTCCTTTTATTCATAAATTGATGCTTTGTGTTTCTCCTTCCTTTTCTTTAGCTCAAGACAATGATTCTTGTAGTGACCATACTTTCAACAATTGAAGAATTGTACTTTTGAAATGTCTTTCTCTTGATTTGGATTCCTCCTTGAACCAAACTTCCTTTTGTTCCTGAAGTTCTTGAATCTTGTTGTGAAATCTTGATCGTCGTACTTCTTTTAGGGTTTCTCTTTTGCATTGATCCTTGATTCTTCTTGAGAACAGCAAGTCCAAAGTTCTTCAAATGTCAGATACTCCTTCCTTGTGTTCATTCTTGTGGCAAATTCATCCCACATCTTGGGAAGACCATTGAGTACTATTTTCACCAATTCCTTCTCTGAAGTGATCTCTTCAATAGCTTGTAGTTGATCTCTTAACTGGGATATATTTACAAAGTATGATGTTATGATTTCATCCTCATTCATCTTCATGTCACGGAGCTCATTCTTCAGACTCATAACTTGTCCAATGTTTCTGACTGAGAAGAGATTTGTTAGGGCATCGTACATCTTCTTCAATGATTCAAGATGGGAGATGTAGGGTATCAAGTGGTCTTTTATAGAATCCACTATGATACGCATGGCATTGATGTCAACATCTTTGAACTTCTCCATAGCTGCAATGTTCTGAGGTTCCTTCTCTTTTCCTTCTTCAAACTCTGGTTTCACGATATTTCCTTTCACGATATCCAGCACTTTATTCTTGGAAAGGATGAGGTCAATACTTGTATTCGATGTTATGAAGTTAGAGGGTCCATCTAACTTGTTCTCAGACTTCATAAAGTTAGTCATGGCTGCTTGACTTGGTCAACCCTAGATTTGACCAGAAATTCAAACTTCACGTCTTGGCTTTCTGAGAGTATCAGGATATGCGCTAGGCTAGAGTGCACTGATCTATCAGGAGATTAGGTCAATCCATTCACTTAAGGTGCCTCAACAAGAGGTTTAGGGTTTTTGCAACTACCCCTGCTATTAACCCTAGCGGCAGTGTTCTTGGAAGTTGCTTCTGCTAGTAACCCTAGTGACAGTTCCTCGGCGAGCTCAATATCCTAGCGATTATGTTTCCTTCCAACGTTTATACTGAATGAAGGAGGTGTGGGCCCATAACCTGTTAGAATATAGAATATTGTGCTCATTTTACCATTGATGATACCCTCGTCACCCAACCATGGGTCGAAGCCACCCTCCGAGCACCTTAACCTTGAATGAGAATTACTCTGGAAGCAAACCCTAGACTAGATAGCCAAACAAGGTGTAGCGCATCTTCCTCCAAGGATAGTGCACCAACAATAGCTGATCAGATAGTTCAAACCCTAGCCAAGAGATAGTCCAAGCCAACATTGAAATTGGTTGTTGTATCAGCTACACCTGCAACTCTCCTCCACATGTGCGCACCAAACTGGGAACTACAGTGCGCACTAGTTGCTCTCTGCAATTATGAGATATGTCAAATGAGAACTGGCATCCTGTATTTATAGTGGTTCTGCCAGATTTGCTAGGGCCGACTTCTCCTTCTGGGTACATGTCTATTTAGTATATTATCATTATTTCTGGTTGACTTCTTCTCTTAGAGGCTAATAAACTAATATAAATTATCTTCTTGAGCCGACAAGACTTCTAGGGTTATTAGCCAACTCATTAGGGTTTCTCTTGCTTCCTGGAGTCTTCTATTCTCGTCAGCTTCACACATGGAGGTAAATACCTCCCTCAGCTACCATAATATCAACAGTAGGACATGGCAAGGATAGGTGGTTGTAGTCACCTTCTGGTTGTAGCCGAAGAACATAGGGGGTTGTAGCCTCCTTCTGGTTATAGCCAGAGAATTGGGGAGTTGGGGTTTCCCTCAATTTGTAGCCTAAGAAACTAGGGGGTTGGAGCCTCCTTCCAGTTGTAGCTAGAAAACAAAGTAATTTGGTGCTTCCAATGAATGTAATTCTTCAAGACATATAAGAAAAAGCATTATGTGGTTTTCTCCCAATTTGGGTTTCCACTTAAAACACTGGTGTACTGTGTATGTGTATGTTTGTTCATTTGTTCATTGCTTATTTACTCTACAGTTATTGGATGATAATGCTTCATTGATATAACACTTGGATTATATGGTTAAAAAGGATTAAATTGGTCTATTACTGATTCACCCCCCTCTCAGTAATCCAACACCCACTAGGACAGAGGAATAAGTAGCTGAAGAACTTAGCCAAAATGAGCCAGCAACCTCGGGAACTGTGCAGACTACGGAAGTAAGTATCATTAATCCTCATGTTGTTTCAGCAACCCTAAGTAATCAGAATAGTCAGAACCACCAGAGTCCTCAGAGTACCATTACTAGAAGTTTAGCATATACTCAGACAGGAACCCCAGAAAGCTCTATGGCAGATGAGATGAGGTTCCCTATCTTTAGAGGGGATGGATATGAAGATCCAAATCAACACTAGTTCCTGTGTGAAGCGGTATGGAATATTAAGAATGTTACTGATGAGGCTGTCAAATGGACCCAGTTCAACACTACTCTTAGAGATCGCACACTGAGATGGTACATGAAGCTTTTCCAAGGGCTTGCAAAACCCCATCCATTGAATGAGATCAAGAATGCGCTAATTGCAGAGCTCAAGAAACACAAATCAGAGGCACAATGTATTACAGAGATGAAAGAGATCAAACAGAAGGTTGTCTAACCTGTCTAGAAATCAATCAGACATTCAAGACCTTAACAGGCCGATTAACTTTTAAGATCCCATATGAGCAGAACAAGGAATGGTTCATCATTGCACTACTACCACACATCAGATTTCCTCTGATGCAATATAAAATTGCTTCATAGTCTGAGGTGTTGGATATCACCATGAAACTTGAATCAGCCCCTATGGGAGAATCCAGCTCAGGTATGAGCCAAATCTTGAGTCAGCTGACTAGTTTGTCTTTGCAGGTTGAAGACATAAAGAAGGATAAGGGAAAGGACAAAAGAGAATATATTTGGTGTTTCAGATGTAGATCATAAGTCCATTATAAGGAACACTGCCCTGTATTTCATGAATATTTGTCCTCAGGAGCTCCGAGCCCCTTGAAGCCAGTCACATTACCCTGGTGCAAAGTATGCAGAAATCGACATCACCTAGGTGAATTCCATTACATGCAGAAGTATGTTCAAACACCCACAAACTTATATTGCACATTTTGTAAGTCAGTAGGACATGATGATAGAGATTGTAGGGCTTATGATCTCATGCGTGAAAGGTCAAGAGACATCTACAAGATCCAAGGCGAAGTACAACAAGAAGGAAACACTACGCAGTACAACTCTCCAGGAAGAGGCAACTTCAATCCTCTCAGTGGATTCTAAGGATGAGCACGAGGAGGAGGTATGGGTTGAGGCCGAGGACAAATAATCTTTTACAACTGCGTGCAACCAGGACATCTAACAAAGGATTGTTAGAATCCATGTACCACTTGCAGTTATTGTAACTCGTTTGAGCATGTCATTGAGGATTGTCCAGTA
This sequence comes from Picea sitchensis, assembly GCA_010110895.2. Taxonomy (NCBI): domain Eukaryota; kingdom Viridiplantae; phylum Streptophyta; class Pinopsida; order Pinales; family Pinaceae; genus Picea; species Picea sitchensis. Next base: position 160,557 of record SNQJ01S0023672.1, read on the forward strand.
TTGCTGGTTAAACTTCAGGAAAGATGAGGACCTCAGCAAAACCCGCAAATACAGTTGATCAAAGTAGAACCTCGCAGAGCCGATCCTAGATTCATTGTTATTACTCGAGCAGGCGCTGTTATAGGGCAGGATAGAATGACCCAAGGAAAGATCGCAGAAGACTCAGGAATCAGGAAAGATGTCGACAAGACCCAGACTTTTGATGCAAAGAAATAAAGACAAATATTTGAAGAAGAAAGGAAATATTTCAAGGCAGATCAAGTCTCTTCATCAAAGACACAACAAAAATAAGAGAATATGGAATGCCTCAAGCATTTGATCAGTCTACTTCACCAAAAGAAGGAAAATAGGTAAGAAAACTCATGGAATTTTTGTTCACTTGTATTAATTTAGTTCAAGATAAAAGCGTTGTACAAGAGTTACAAAATTTAATCAGACAATATCAGCTAGGAAGGATAGACCCCTTATTGAGCAAGGTCATGCACCAAATCAGGAAAAAGAGAAGGACAAATAAAGAATTACACTTGAATGATCAAATAGGAGAGTATGACATAGACTATGTGGTCCTCGACTTAGGGTCGGAGGTCAATGTCATGACGAAGAAAACTTGGGAACTAATGGGAAAGCCTAAATTAATCTATTCCCCCATCAGGCTTAGTATGGCTCATCAGCAAGTTGTCGGCCCATTTGGACGACTGGAGCATGTCCCTGTGGAAATCGATGGAGTAAGATCATTTGCAGATTTTGAAGTAATTGAGATAGTCGATGGCAGTTTCCTTTACCCTTATTTGCTAGGAATTGATTGGGCCTTCAACAATTCCACTGGTGTTGATCTAAATAAAATTTGTATGACATTTGAAAGAGATGGCCTTAGGGTCATTGCACCCTTAGATCTAGATGAGGGTCAGCGATACACAGATCCCATTAGACAAGAAGACAACGCATATGAACTGGAAAACATCTACAAATTAACAACCAGACAACAAGATTATATCAATCCTACAGCCAACGGGAATCTCAGTTGGTGAAGTGACAACGCATGCTCATCAAACTCAGAAGAATCACTGGAGAACTGGAAGAACCAGATGTATGAAGTATCCATAAGAATATGTGACAGGCTAACCAGAGAAGTTCACTGGATTGGCATAGCGGTAAGAAACTTGCCCACCTTTGATGGTCTGAATCCTTTAGAATCCTTCTTAATGGACTTTGAAGCAAGTGTACCAACACAATAGAGACTGTTGGCAATGGATGAGTCTTGAAAGCCACAACAGCAAGATGGTGGGGGACACACAAAATTAATATTACAGAATGGATAATGTTGAACTTTGATGACAGGGCGATTCTCAGCCCAAGCAGAAAGCTTTGAAGTAAGGTACACAAGTCAAAGTTTCCCAAAGGACCATGTGAGAAGCTGCGAAGAATATTGGAGCAATATTCCTCAAGAACAGTGGGTACATCGATTCATTAAAATGCTAGATATGACCCCTATCGATTGATACCTTCAAGTGGAGCTACGCCTCATCACTGCAGATTGGGAAGGTATGAATTAGAACTTTTTAACAACCTTTTTCTTTGAAATCCAATCTCCATCATTAGACCAAGCCTTACAGATTGTAAGAAAGAAGGTATTTGAGGAGGCCTCTGTCCCCCCTATGGAACAAGAAGAAGACGAATGGACTGCTCCATTTCAGAAACTGCAAAGTTGTTACAACATCAATGCTGATGAAGACGATGATCCAAGGAAGGTGAACATGAAAGAAACAAAAGGCCAAAGAGATGTGGAAGGACCTGGAATTGATCTACCATTTATTGGGTAACCAATCAATATTAAGAAGGTCAATATTGGAATAGAAGAGACCCCGAAGCTTGCCAATGTCAGAGATTACTGGGATGTTGCAACCATTGACAAGATTACAGTGTTACTCCACAAGGATCAGGACTTGTTTCCAACCAAGTTCACTAAGATGAAGGGCATCAAAGGACCTATGGGAGAAATGAGGATACCTTTGAAACCAAGTGTGAAGCCCATCAAGAAAAGACCCTACAGTTTGAACCCTAAATACAAAGAAAAAGTGAAAATTGAGCTTGACAGAATGTTGGAAGCAGGTATTATTGAACTTGTCGAAGAATTAGAGTGGATTATCCCTATGGTAGTACAAGACAAAAAGACAGGTGAGATCAGGATATGTGTGGATCTCATAAAGTTGAATGATGCATGTTTGCATGACCCCTTCCCTACACCATTCATTGATGAAGTATTAGACAATGTTGGAGGCCAGGAGGTATATTCTTTTACAGATGGATTTTCAGGCTACCATCAGATCCAGATTGCTAAGGAAGATCGCCACAAGACCACGTTTTCCACAGAATGGGGATCTTACCAATATACATTGATGCCATTTGGACTGAAGAACTCCCCAGCCATCTTTTCCAGGGTGGTGGTTGAAGCATTTAAATAATTTTTTCATAAATTTTTACAAGCATATTTTGATGACTGGATTGTGTTTAGTTTGTTGAAAAAACATATTGAATGTCTAAAACTAATGTTGGATAAGTGTAGACAGTGTCAAATTGCTTTGAATCTGAAGAAGTGCATCTTCTTCTCACCATTTGGAGTGTTGTTAGGACATATTGTATGTAAGCAGGGATTGTTGGTAGACCCATCTAAAATTGGCATTATCGTTGATGTTCCACCTCCGACGTCGGTCAAAAAACTGCACACTACGCTAGGACATACTGGATACTACAGAAAATTCATCAAAGCGTATGCACAGATTACAACACCTATGGAGAAGTTGTTGAAGAAATAATGTCAGTGTAGCTGGACAGAAGAATGCCAAACGAGCTTCGACACACTGAAACAAAAGATGGTTACTGCACCTATTCTAGTTTTTCCAGATTGGAGTAAGGAGTTTCATGTGCATGTCGATGCATCTTCCATTGCATTGGGAGATGTGTTAGCTCAACCAGGAACAAGAGACATTGACCATATGTTATCTTTTTCTATCAGGAAGCTATCTAAAACTGAAATTAATTACACCACTACAGAGAGAGAAGGATTGGCCATGGTGTATGCGCTGCAGAAATTTCGCCACTACTTGTTGGGAGGACACTTTAAAATGTTTATTGATCACTCTGCGTTGAAGTACCTAGTCAACACACCAGTGTTGGGGGGGAGAATATGCATATGGATTCTGTTGTTTCAAGAGTATGATTTTGAGATCATAGTTAAGATAGGAAGAATAAATAAAGGCCCTGACCACTTGTCAAGGTTGGAGCATGGAAAAGAACCCGCCAGTTTGGAGGAAACACTGTCGGATGCATAGCTGCTAGCCATTACCAATATTGATGATCACTTCACAGACATAGTCTAGTTCCTGTCAACAGGAATGAAATCGAGTGAGTATACCATCTCTCAGAAGATACTAAGATGGGACTTGATGAGATACTAAGGAGATGTGTTATGGAGGCAGAGTGACCACTGATCCTCGCAAAATCTCACGAAGGCATCGTAGGAGGACATTACACAGGGAGAGAAACTGCGCAGAAGGTTTTGAGAGCTGGACTTTGGTGACCTGCATTACACAGAGGGTCTAAAGATTATGCCAAAGCCTACGATGTATGCCAGAGAGTTGGGAAACCATCCAGAAGAGATAAAATTCCATTAGCACCACAGATGACCCTACAAGAATTTGAAAAATGGGCCATTGACTTCGTGGGACCTATAAACTCACCAAGGAAGCACACAGGAGCAAGGTACATTATTACTGCAACAGAATACTTGACCAGATGAGCCGAAGCCAGAGCAGTTAAAGACTGTAGTGCAACTACAACCATGCACTTTATATTTGATGATATCATAACTAGGTTTGGATGCCCCAAGATCCTTATGAGTGACCAAGGAACACATTTCATCAATAAGACAGTTGAAGCATTGACTGAGGAATTTGCAGTACACCATCATAAGAGCACACCTTACCATCCATAGGCAAATGGGATAGTCGAATCCTTCAACAAAATCTTGGAGACAGCGATGACAAAGATCTTAGGGATCATTAGGGTTTAAGAGTACCAGCAATACTGTGGGCCTATAGAACAACTTGCAAGAAGTTGACCATGCAGACCCCTTTTAAGTTAGTCTATGGCCTTGACACTATTTTCCCAATGGAATACTTGGTACCAAGCTTAAGAATTGATTCCTTCATAGACATGGATGATACTGGCGCTGTCGAAGAGAGGCTCGCATAGTTGGTTGAACTCGAAAAGGACAGATTTATTGCAGGATTCCACCAGTAGGTACAGAAGGAGAGAGAGAAGGCATATCATGGCAGGCACATCAACAAGAAGGAATTTAAGCATGGTGATTTAGTATTGGTGTATGACAACAAGTTTATAAAATATCCAGGGAAATTCAGAATGCATTGGCTTGGACCATATGAGATTGCTTATGTTACCGAAGGAGGAGTTGCACAACTGAATACGTTAAACGGGGAGTGGAAGGAAGGCTTGGTGAATGGGAGTTGGATGAAGTTGTATTACGACAACCAAATGCCTATAATTTCTTAGTAGGATCATGGAACAAAAGGGTCTAGATACCAAGTGCATTTTAAACTGGGTACCAGACACAGAAAAAATAGTTTGCACAAGGAAGGGAGGCATGGAGCAGAAAGCAAAGGTTGCACTGCGCAATATAAAAGTCGAAGTAGAACAAAAGGACCAGATCTGAAGTGCCTTGGGATGAATCACAAGTGCGCGTTGGGGGCTTGTTGGCCCCTGGTTATGGAAGAAAGCAAAGATCAAGGAATAAAAGGTTGAATGCGCACTTCGCGGAAGACACAGTAACTGTTACTCGGGCGAAGTGAGAAAAAGAGCAAAAAAGATGGAGTGAAGTATGGAAAAGAAATTCGTTGGATGAAAGGATCAAGGATGACAGATAAGAAAGGAATATGGATAGAGGGAAACTCAGCAAGTGGGAAAATCCACCGTTATCACCCCGCAGGAAGAAAGGAAATACAGGCTGGTGAAGCCTGGGAAAAGCAAGTCAAGTTGACCTAGGGTTTTAGTCACCTAGGGTTTTAGTATCTAGGGTTTCGACACTTAGGTTGTGACCTAAGACTGTCAGTGGGCTATTATAATGTATAAATAAAGGTCTAAAGGACCTGGGTTGGATTGGTACGATATTATTGTTGAGATATTTCTATTGTTGCTGTGAGAGAACATTATATTGTGAGAGAGAGCTTCCTGGTATTGTAAGATCTTCATCTGTGTGCGAAGGTCAATTCCTCAAGCTGGGTGCGCAGAAAGGGGAGAGAAAGAGAGGAAGAAGAAATAAGATCTGCTATTTGAGAGCGCAGATCAGAACTGTATGCTTTATCTTAATAAATCTATAGCACAGTTTTGTTGACATGGCCCTAGAGAGAGGGTGAACCACGTATGTCTGGTGTTATGTTTGTGTGATTGATGTCTTGATCTTTGTCATTGTTACTCTGTTATTGCATAACTATGTTAGAGTAGATCTATAACCGTGTAGAGTAGATCTAAGAAGGAAACTGATATATGATGATTATGATGTTGTTGTGAGACCCTCTTGATATTTCCTTGGTTGTAGAAATCTCTGTCCTGCAACCCCCTCATAGTTGCTTCGGGTGAGATTGCATCTTCTTCACAGGTGTTACCGAAAGGGACAGTAGTTAGGGCTTGTTGGTGCACTCTTGGAGATGAACCATGGCTCTGCCCCTGTGCCAACACTCTCGATGGATGTTAGGTGTGGTCCTTCTAGTAGCCATAGACATATTTTCACTTTCAACATTTCTCTCCACCCTGAATGCATTCTCCAATGACTTGGGTTCCCAAAGGAGAACCTCATGTTGAATGTTATACTTTAAAGTTCCTATGAATACATCAATCAGGTGCTCATATGGAATATATGCTACCTTTATATTCAATCTTTGGAATTTCTCAATGTGCTCCACAACTGAACCCTTTTTCTTGAGATTTATCAATTGGATGAAGAAGGTATTGCTCCTTGTATCCTCATAGTGTGCTATCATTTCTTCCGTAAAAATTGTCCAGGTGACAAGTGATTTCTGAGAAAAAAGCCATCGATACCACACAAATTGATTGGGTTATAAATATAAAGATGCAATTCATAACTTTTGTGTGTGTGGCACATCATGTAGATCAAATAACTGCTCCATATGGAGTATCCATGTGATTGGATCATTGCCATAAAACTTCCTCATGTTGATATTAGGAAAGTGGTTGGTATTCAACCCAAAGTTGGAGTTTCTCCAGTCTTGATTCATCTTTCGTGTGTCCTCATTATGAATTTCATGGGATACATTTTCACTTTCAAGTGGCCTCTCTATTACGAAATTTTTCAATCATTCCATGATATCTCTTTTTAAACCATCCATCTTAGTATCCATTATTGCTTCCAACTTAGCTTCAGTTGAATCCATAATCCCTTGTAATTCATATTTTGTTACTACCTTCTTTTGTAAATCATTTATGTCCATGCGCATATCTTCACCTTCATAAAGAGTCCAAGTAGGATTGTTTGAAGGATTATTTGGTATACAAGTTCCCTTTTTTGGTGGCATGTTGTCCAAGTATCATTGCAAGGTAGGAATTCCTCATTGGCTTAGGCAGAGGTCCTCATAGAAAGGAGTGACAGGTGTTATAGCTCTCTGATATACGTGCGAAGTCCAACAATATTACTTGGCCCAATACCTCAGGGCACTAACTAAGGAGGCTTGACCATGCCCTTAGTCGTACTATCCAACTACCCAAGTACTAGAGAGTGATCTCCCTAAGTGTTGTTATCGGTGTACTATAACAATAAGAAGACCAAAAGGTTTACTCGGTAAGTCTCAGGATTCTATGGGCTCTCCTGATATACGCAAGGTACATGAGAAATTAGATCCTTAGTAGTGTTGTCTAATCTGCAACCATTCAAAAGGGGCCTTCCGATATACTCTAGGTACATGGAAGAACCACACAGTCCTCGGGTTGTAGGGTTGACATGTAACGAAAACTCCTACTTGTAGAGATGTTGGAATACGTATGTACCTAAACATCCCTAAGATTCTCTCATATTTATGTGATAATCCTTTTATCCCACTTTATTATACCTTTTTAATCACCCCAATCGAATCTTATAGTCAAAAGATATTCAAATTTCCAAAAACAAAACACACCTTTTAAACCTTGATTTGGAGGTGGTTCTGCTAGACGATCTTTATTCTACTATATCTCCAAAATTTCGGCCCTTCTAGATCTGAAATTTCGTTTTGTAGTTCTTTGATATGTCTTCTCTACAATTTCATAAGTCTGATCAAAATTGCACGTTCCAAGTAGAAGTTATGGTAACTTCCCCACACCTTCCTGATTTTTGGCCCTTCCATGAGAACATACTTGTAAAGCATGCCAAGAGAACAATATATGATATTTGATTCTGAAACTTGCACCAGAAATACTAAAAGTTGTCCAATATCCAATGCAACTAGTCTCGATTAATTTGGATACTCATTGAAGAAGATATCATTGTTTTATCCAGAACACCTGCTTGAGACTAATTAATATAGCCAGCTACCCTATCTTACACATAGTGTATCTACAAAGTTAGGATGAACCAGAAGCTGGAATTTTTATCACAAATACCTTGATAATGTATTTGAATATTCTCTAAGTTTCAAGTTCTGAAACATCACAGAAACAATTTTATAGAGAAAATTTTGTATGTCTAAATTCAGGATGATTCCAGAACCTTATCTTACACAGGATGATTCTAGAACATGATCTTACACAGGATATATATAATAAAGTATAAAGCCTCAGAAGATGGAATTTTAACCCCAAGTACCTTGATCTTTCTACTAAATATCCTCCAAGGATTTCCTTCTGAAACTTCGTAGAAAAAACATTATAGCTAAAATTCAAAGGTGTCTCAGATGCGACAGAGAAACCTGGAGACCTTGAGCTCTGATACTAAATGTTAAGAACCAAATATCAAAATATCATAAAAACCTTAGAATAAGTACTCAAGGCCTTGAAAAAGAGATAATTTCATATAATAAGCCTCTTCAAGGGGGAAACCTCCTTATACACCACAGAAATTTACCAATACAAGATGATTCCAAATGAAAAGGTCTCATTGGTATATATAGGATACTAGGATGTACAATTACAACTAATGGACCCAAGCCGACATAAATAAAATAAGAATACTAATGTAGTATGTCACAATTAAGGGGTCATGTGCCACTATTTAGTTCTTAACATTCTCCAACTTGACTCACCATCCACTATAGGATTGATATAATATTATATGCACCTTATAATCTGATAGATGTTATTAATAATGGAACTGTGTGCATCCTTATTCACAGGCTCATTATATATGTCACTCTCATTATATATTGCAAAAGGTATATGTTTTAAAGGAAAATTTTCATTTCTTCATATTCAAAACTGCATTGTTTTCAAATTCCCAGTCAATGCTAAGTAACCTGGGGTAGGTATCTGAGTCATCCATGATATCAATCACCTCAAAGTCTTATTTAGTCTTCACCCATTCAATATTCACTTCTACTTACTATAGTCAACCGATGGGGTAGATTCGATATTGATTATCCAACATGAGTTGAATGAGGGACCACACTAAGTTTTTCTTTCTCATCAACTCCCAAGATTTCTTCTGAAATTTGTTCACATTGGATCCCATGTCCAACATGACACCGTCCATATCATAGCTTCCGAGTTCAGCTGTCATTTTTATCTCTTTGCCTATGCACTTTTGTTTTCTCACCTAGAACACATCCCTTTCTCACAGCAGGGTAGATATAGCTACAGTGGTATCTTCTTCCCCCATACATATTGTCAACATATATGTTATCTTCTTTATAGCCTCAACATTTCTTAAGTTTTTCAAACAAAAACACAAGAAGTTACTTACATAATCCTATACTTGCTCCTTGTGACAAGTGTTGTGTTGCATTTCTTCTCATGTCGTGTGTCACATCTCCTTGCGCACACACTCCTCTATTTCCTTTTGTTCAACCTACTACACCTTTTCATTTATTCAAACTTATTCCAATGACCTATATGTCACACATTGTATCTCCTCACGCACATGAGATTCCTCCAATGATTTATGTGTTGTGGGATGTAACTCTTCATGGACGCGGGCCTCCTATAATGTTATTTTTCTGGCTCATTACACCTCTTTTCACACCCAGGAACCTTTGCATCATGCATGGTAACTCTTCATGCACTCTGTGTTCCTCTAAGGTCATGTATGCATTTCTTAGGAATTGTGTTTTTCATGCAACGTCAAACTTAGGAGGTTCCTGTGTCACTTTTATTATATTCCCTTCGATGTTTTGACATAATATTTCTCCACTCTCTAAGTCCATTTCTGTATGAATTCCTCCTCAAGTTACCGCATGCACATCATCTTATTCCTTTATTTTCTTATCTCCTCGTACCTCCACAGTCACCATATTTCAGCATTGTGCCTTCTTCTCTTCCCACTTTACCAAAAACTCTGTGAAATATTTGGTTACATGCTCTATACTATGATAGTACCCACAAAAAGTACGTGGTATGGTACAAAATCATGGCATGTGGACTACTTCACCATAATTAAATAAAATAGGTGTTCTTCCTCCACCATCACCATATACTCATCCTCTTCCTCGTCCATATCCTCCTCCCAGAAATCCTTGATATCCTCCTCTATCCATGCCTCTATGGTCATCACCTTTATATTCTTCCTAAACCTAAAAGTCATCTACAGTGTGATTTTGCATTAGTTGAAGTGATCAATGATTGTTCACATCGTGCCCCATGGATTTGAAAAACTCACAAAATGAAGTATGTGTAGTCTTTGGATATATTTATAGTGTTGGGAACTAGGGTGGTATATGTCCCCATTGTCTATAGATATCGCACCACTCGTTCTAAGGTCCAATTGGAAATGGATTCAATGCACTCATCACCATGTATCTCCCTAGCGTAGGGAATTCATTCCTATAGTGATCTTCCAAATAAAACATAGTACACCACACATGCTCACGCACCACATTAGCCTTAGCCATGTATTGTAACTACATCATGATATTTGTGAGCTAGGATTTCACCTACACCAACCCTATTGATCTCTCACCACCTCCTGGTGTAGCTTCTAGTTGCATTGTAATCTCCATGGAATTCACCTAAGTCATCACCTTCTTCTAGGTGAGTGGGACTCGAATGTGGGGTATGAGTCCTATAGTAAACCACTCCATGTTATGAACATGATTGATTTGAAATGTCAATCTGTCCAACAATATATTCAACCGTTGATCATAGTCCCATACAGTTTCTCCAATATGTTTCTTGATCTCTTTAATCTCAATGATACATTATGATTCTGGCTTAGGCTTCTAAAACTCCCTAAACATATCTCTCTTAATCTTTGTCAGTGACCTTGTCTATCCCATCGGTGCAGTCACCTTGTACTTCACATATCACGTTATATCTCTATCTCTGAAGGTGGTCTCTAGTTTTTCTATATTAGACGCTTCATCTGTTATTCTCTTCATGGAACATATATCTTCACATGTAAACCAATGTTTCTCTGCATTGTCTCTACTCATCCCATGGAACATTGGTAGCCTCATATTTGTGTCTTGGTTTTCCATACTCAACCTAGTGATGTTTCCTCCCAACTAAATACTAGTTTTTGGTGATATATATATACTAAAACTCCTCTTGGTGAAGTATTATTGAATTCTACCTCTTCTTCACTTCTCTCTTCTCTTCTCCTTTCTTCTACTCTTTCGTCTTCTACTCGTGTCTCTACACTTTCTTCATTTTTTTCTTATTGGTTACAAATGTGCAAGGGGGTGGTTCAAAGAGGGGCTTCCTCCAAATTCTCTCATTTTCTTCAATGAGGGATCCCAAATATATTCCTACATTTAGTCACACAAGTCCATTCACAATAATTAAAGTCTATTTCCCTTCTCTAACGCATCCATATCCATATTATACCATGTTAGTGTTGATACTATGCGCCTCATCTTCCTCTGATGTGAATACATCTCTCAACATCCAAGGGGGTCTGAATTTTTCTTCTCTGACTCTACTACCACTACTCCTGGTATCCTCACTTGATACCCTACTCCTAACATTATGTCTCTTCAATGACCTATCTCCTTATGTGTTCCTCTTTGGAACAGAAATATCTCCCACACATCCTCCTGGTGTAGTCTCCTTTCTCTTCATTTTAGTTCTAACCCCTCTTCCTTCACCCCTTTTTATCATCTTTCCTCTCCTCTACTAAGTTATTCTTCTTAGCTCAACTCTTCTTGTGTATCTCTCGACTCTTTCTCTCTTCTACTCTTATGGTTCCATCATCTTCTCACCTCATCTCATTATCTTCTACATCCATTTTCTCTCTCTTTATCCCCATTCATTCCATCCCCCCCCCCTTTTATGTGAGGGGGTCTACTTGGCCATCCTACTAGGCTCCATGTGCATCAGTTACTTCTCTACAAACAACATCTTGATCCACAAAGGGATTTATTCCAATAGTCTCTTTCTAGGGCCATTCACAAATTTTCTTTCAGCCTCACTAAAAGAATCATTGTATTCAATGGAAAAATCAACAATGTATCCTTCCTTAAACTGATTGAACCAGAAGTTGATTTCTCAAGCCCACTTATTATCCACACATTTTAGTCTATTAACTATATTCTTGTCCCATAATAGTGTTTCTTGGACTCCTAGAGAAGTGTTAATAGTTATTTTCCTCTTCAACCATTCATACAATAAACAAGGAAACTCAAAAAATAAAACTTCATCCAAATATCTGTAGATATACCTCTATTTATAGCTTTCGAAGTTGGTTATTAGGTTCTTAGTTTCTTGTCATGCAAACTCATCTTTCTTCTCAAATAACCAATCTTGTATTTCCTCATGAGATTGATTCTATCTCATTCTTCCCCTTTATCATGCAATACAAAACCTTCAAGTCCCGAAAACGAAACCATTTGTTGGGTTGTATTATATTCACTCTCCTCATTAGGGGGTTTAAAACCCAAGGTTCATCAAGCTTAACCAAAAAAAAACCCAAGGCATCGACATATTAAATGTTTAGTCTAGGAATAATGAAGGTCTCACTCAAGACACCATGATAATCACAGAGATTAGTGGTCTTGTGTCAGATGTGAAAGGATAATGCACACAGGGAAACCTATGGGGTCTACATACATTCATTCATCCTTAACTAAATAACATAGTTCTATGCATCAGAAAGTAAAGAAGATATACATTCAAACCAAAACACACATCATATTTCAAAAAGAAAGGACTTTGTATTTCATTCATTAACTTCAATTGCATTCAAATAGAAAAACCCATAACATTCATCTACGTTGTGTTCTCTAAACACATACAATAGTCATTACATCACTCTACTCTATGCACTCTAGTCTCATTCCTCGATTCCTACACAAGTCTCACTCTATTATAAACTCATGCAAGACTTAGAAAAAACTAGACATGGAACTCTATATTTTTGTTCCAATCAACACTATGTTAGAGTCATGAAATCTCTATTAAAATGTTCTTCTCTCTCTTCCTTGACTCCTCTACTCCACTCTGTTGAGTGAACAAAATATACACATTCTTTTCATGTCCACAAGTATACCCCGAATCTTCCTAGAGCATGGTAATCCTAACTACCTTTCTATCTCATCCATACATTTTTCCATGATCATTTGAGTTGTTATAATACTTGATTACAAAATATTTTCAAAGATACACTCAGATTCGTTGCATGTGATATTCTCTTTGATTCCTTAAGCTTAGTGCAAAATAGGGTTAGGGCACATGATATTCCTTTGTTCAGAATTGATGTTGATCCTTCCTAGTGCTACACAGGGTATCTTCATGGGAATGCACAGAATATTGATTTGTGGCATGCACGTGCAACTTCCCCAAAACCTTGGGTGCCAATAAGCTCTAGTTTTATTGACTTCTTGTTTACTGTAAAAAATTTCTTCCTTCCTACTCAAATTTCCTCTTCTCCCATGCTTTCTTGACTCTTAATATTCCCTCGAGTATGATTACAGTCAATCCATGTTATCATAACTGAGTGAGCTAACTTCCTCACCCAACCTCTTACATGGACTCAATGATTGAGTGTTGAATAAGTCAAAGGGATAAATGGATAAATGGAAAATTGATCAATGAAGGTGGCTTAAGACTCAAGGAATAACAAAACCCCTTAATCCCCCTCTCTTATGGAATCATATCCCCTCATTACCCTAGTACACACTCATCTAGCAGCCAATGGTGTATTTCGTTTTATTATTTTCAATGTACAATGTTTACATATTACATCTCTTGGCCCCTGGTCATTCATAATATTTACAAATATACAATGCTACATGGGGGGATCAAAACTGGGGTTTTAAAATCCCCTCCCCCTAAAATTTTCATTGTTCTTGGTGCACATCACCATATAGGTGTACATGTATACATATATAGATTAATACATCACAATACTTGATACCATAACAATTTAATGACTCCTACATTAATTCCAACCAGCAATATTGTGTCCCCCTTAGCCTACATAATCCAAGGAAGTGTACCCTCTTCTTTGCACCATAGTCCCTCAATATTTCCCACTTCCCATCTAGTGCTCCATCATAATCCTGATAGGAATTCTTGGAGGTGTGGCTCTAGGAACTCCATTTTCCCCAAAATGGATTCTTTGTATACTTATGTCAGACAATTGGCTTAGGTTGATGGAAAGTTGGTTTGGTTTGTTGGTTGTCATTGATGTCAACCCTTGGAGAGTGATATTGTAGATTTATGCCAACCCTTATATATTGATGTCAACCCTTGGAGAAGTCCGGTAGTGAATTCTAATAGCACAATGTATGATTAAGGGACCCAAGTTTGTTTTATGTTTAAAGACATGAAGAGCAGTGAATATGTAGGTAAGACTATTCTATATGGATAGTACATGTCATGTAATTTTCGGTGATATGTGGAACGTCACATAACTCCTCATGGTTAGAGATTTATGGCCATGTGAAGTTGGAGAACCCTCATGAGCTATATAGAAGACCCTAGAAGGTCAAATAAGTCAAATTATTCTAGAAACTCCTAGAATAAGTTTGACTAGTCAAAGTGGGTGAAACTAGGAGTTAATCATGGGTTAAGCTGTTGCAATAAGAAAATAATAAAAAATAATTTATTTGCAACTAGAAGTGGAGAGTTTACTATTTTTGGATAAAGTGGTTGCAAATGGACAAGTGGTTAGAAGTGGGTTAACCCTAAAAGAAGGAAGTTGGGTTAAGTTAGTTAGAAGGTAAACCATAGAGGAAGCTACTTGAAGAGTATAAATAAGAGAGAAAGGGTCTCCTACTAGAACCTATTGAGCACATTGAATAACTATTATTTTGTAAGGTTTATTGTAGGTACTCATTGATACATCTGAAGTTATGCAAGTTTGTGGTAGCAAGAAGGGTTGACGGTGAAAGTTTCGAAGTTGCAAAAGTACTGAAAAAACCCCTAGTTTTTTAGTTGTACGTGGGATGGAGTGGAAGAGGTCGTGTACATATGTGGGTTGGCATTCTAGTAGTGCACATACAATTTGGAAAATCCATGAAAGCTTGAGTTGGTGAGAGTGCCAGGTTCTCAGAGTCTGAAAGCAAGTTCCTAAGAAGGTCTATAGTGATCAGGTATAGTAGATCTATCTACAGGTTCAAAAGGTGTGTCATATTCTTATGTGTAGCTGGATATTTTTTTCTACATGAGATATGCTTATGGGAGTTTGAGGATTTTCCCTAGAGAGGTTGTTGGTTGTATGACACTTATTGTATGATCTAGATATATAGAATTACGGCACTAGTATGCCTAGTATTCATTATTTCTACATCTTGTTCGGTTGAGTGTTGAGGCATATCTTGTATTTCTTGGTACATGATTGAGGTATTTTGATTGTCATGTGTTGGTGAATTTGTTGGTGTAGTTTGAGGCTGCATATCAAAGAGGGTTTGATGTCTAATCCATGTGAGGTTTATTACACAGGATTGTGATTGTATGCACATGTATGGCCCATGACTAGTGAGACATAGATGCACATGGTTTGAATGATATTCTTGTGATATTGAGTATGAGATATATGTTATCATATATGATCTATTGAGGGATATTCTTGGTATATGTTTAAAGGCACTTTCTAGTAGTGTTGGTGACACATGATTGTTACATGTTTGGTGCATGGTTAGAGGCACTTTCTAGTAGTATTGTTGACATGTGGTATATGGTTGATGTGGCATAAATATATTGATATATTATTAAAAGAACATCTTGGTCTTGGTAATGCCTATGAGGTATTAGAATGTGCATTGTTTATGCTCTTGTTATGGTAAAGGTTGTGTGAGTGATTGATGCACATGGTTGATAGTTGTTGGTTACTTCTCCTCTCCTATATTGTCTGAGTTTATTGACCCAGGGTTCATTTCTGTTCAGGTTTCCAAAAAAGCCTCTAAAACTATCGGCCCTCCTAGTAAACCAACAAAGTCTCACCCGAGATATATTTAATGGGTGGTTGTAACACTCAAGTGTTTAAAACCTAGGATTGAGTGGGAGATAATCCAGCTAGACATTGAACCATTATTATGACTAGTCAATGCAACAAACTATTATTCACAACTTATGGATTAAATCCATAGGATTATTATATTAATATTGCAAAAGCACTAAACAAGCAATAGAATAACTCATCCATTCAACACAATAATAAAGGCTTCAAACAATAAGATATGCAAACATTCATCACATAACATAGATGTTATTGTGGTTCACCCCCTCCTGGGGATACGTCCACAAAGATTTGGCTCTCAACTCTTTTATTATATTATGTTCGCATCTACAGCACCACGCACTTACAACTCTTCTCAGTCGGGTGAGATCTATATGAGGCGGACTAGATCATACCAGACTCCACAACCTTTCATCTTACCCTCAAGATCTACCCTCCCTCGTTCTCTCTAGCCTAAAATCTTATACAAAATAGGTCTTACAACAAAACATTACATATTGCATCAACTCATGCGTAACTTACAATAGGATAATAGTAATTTGTCGCCAATTGAACCGAACCACATAAAATCCAACCCCCCATGATACCTACATATCTTTATTTATATGCTTCGATCTCCTTAGTCATTTACAATACATTAAAAACCCTAACCCTACCATCGTTAGGTCTTCCTCCCATGTGTGCGTGTTGTTATTCCTTCCATCTATTGCTTTCCCTTGCATGCATGCATGTTGTTCTTTCTTCCAGCTATCACTTTGCTCGTGCATGCTTTATTTCCCAAAAACTCCATGCCTTTTCACTTTATCCTTTGGCTTTTTTCCTACCTCCAATAGGCCCCCAACACTAACATGTGTCTTGTCCTGATCCGCCTATCATTTTTGTGCTTCTTTGACCTCCTTGGTGATCGCCTGGAACTTTTCCCTAAGCTCTATTGCTTGTGTCTGCACCCACGCAATCTTCTCCTTGAGTGTGTCCACTATCTAGACTACAATTATGTAACTGATCAGTTCCATGCACTCTACTTGGGTTTTTGCTATATGTGCCTTGTCTTCCTCTTCTTGTGCTAGGACTTCTACTACCCGTTCTTGCAATGGTTCCATTTGATCCTGCCTCTCATGTTTATGTGTTTGCGTGGTAGTGAGATCTGCTTGTAATTTCTCCATCTCCTGCGTTCCCTTGACGCGTTTTGTAATTGGAATTGTCTTCTTACTCTGTTTGATTTCTTGGATTGTGTTGATCATTTCTTCTTCCTTATCCCACTTTTGGACCTGTTGATACTCCTCTAACTTCATCCAAAGTTGTGCTTCTTTATCGAACAAGTCAGCGACTATACTGACCTGCTGCTCTATTTCCTATAGCTACGTTGTTTCTTCCTTCTTCCTTTGCTCCTTGACTACTGGTGGAGTGGTTGGTATGATATGTTCTCGAATATTCTCTATCTCCTTCTAGTATTGATTGATTTCTTGTGAAATCCGATCAATATTTTTTGTTGCTATGATTTCGTCTCCCTGCGCGGCTTGTGGAATCTTCTCGTAAGTTCCTACCACTTTCTGCTCCAATAATTTCATGCACTCCCTTTCCACCTAGGTCTCATATTTAGCCTACTCGTAGACTATTTCCAGTTCATCTCATTTCTTTGTTGCCTGCTTCAATTTAGTTAAGTGTTTGCATGTGTGAGACTGTACCTCGTGTACACTAACCTGTAACCTATGTAGTACCCCTGATGGTATCCTTGTCAACACAAGTTGGATTTGGATTAATTCCTTAAAGATTTTCTGCCCCACAATTTCGTCCATGCATAGCATACTAGGGTTGATATGCAATGTTACGTGCGGCTATAGTATTTCCTAGACTGACTCTCGTTCCTCTTCTTGCACTCTTCCTTGTGTCTGCGGTGCTAATGGTTCAAGTCCCCTACTGCTTGTTGGCTTCCCTTCCCTGATTTGCTTGAGGAGTTGTTGCATGTATACCAATTCCTCTTCAATCCTATCCCTGTGGTGTGTAGCATGGTTGAAGTCCTCAGATAGAAAATCTTGAACCATTCAGGCTATAATTTCCAAATCGTCATCTGTGATCGTATACTCTGGCAGTGTTCTTTATGCCTTTGATTTCTTGTGTGCGCCTCTTATCTGCATGGCTAGCCTCTCGTTTTCCCCTGTGGTTTGTGGGTTGGACCTTGTTTCAGTCTCTTTCACGGACTCGACCTATTTTTGCATCTCCGTGGCCGACTATGTCTTATCCTTCTTTTCGTTCTAGGTCCTTGTCTTCATTGGCCCTTATTTTGTTTGTGTTTCTTTTCCCTAGCCCTTTCTTCGTCTCTTGGACACTTGAATTTCCTTTGGCTGGGTCTCTCCCAGCCCTACCTCTTCTTTTGTTGTTTCTTTCGACATTTCCTAGGTAAGGGAAGGATTCTTCCACTCATCGTCCCATTCGTTGATGACCATGTTGATGTCACCCTCTGTGATACAGTAACGCAGTTGCAGGCACTATTTATCCAGATCCTTCCTTGCCTGTATCCACATTGTATGTCGTGTGGCCTGGAAGTTGGCGATGTCCCCATATCGCGTGACAATTTCTGTTTTTATTCTCCACATCTTCGATATGGCTTCTTATAGGTCGTGTGGGTATCCTTTAAAGATAGACCCATTCGCCTTTTTTCTCATGGCCTCTGGCTTGGCTCTGAGAAAAAAAATTCTTGCCCCTTGATTTGGTTTGGGTCTAGTGTCAAAAAATACGTACCTTGGCTCTCTCCATCCCATGAAGGCTATTAGTGTGATCAGCCATGAATAGTGGAAATTTGTTCCTAGATCCAGCGCATCCTTGCAGTCAGTCGGGAATAGGTTCAAGAGATACGGTGCCCAGCTCATTGAGGTGCCTTCTGGGAACTAAGCTACAACTGGAACAATTCCAGCTGGGACTTCTTCCCTATGACATTTTATTAGCATCTTGCCGGATAAGATCTCCATGCCTAGTTGTGTTGCGGCATCGTTGATCCTTTTGATAATGATCCCTCTTTTTCCCCTAACAGTGCCTTAATTTTTCTTCATGTCTTCTTCTAGCACTTTCTCCCTAGATTTTTCATCCATAAAATGCATGGGATCCATGCCCCGAGTTGGAAATCTTGTTATGTTCGCGATAAGCTCTACATCTATCAACACGATCTTGTCCAACCAGATGTCCCCGCCATGTGTGACTGCTAGCAGTTGCTTGACACATGTTGTTGCGTGTTGACCCCTGCCAAAATGTGGTAGGTCCAACAGACCTAAAAATTTTGTCTTTTGTAACATGGTTTCCCATTGGAGTGGTTGATCAAGTGATTCCCCAAACCGACTCGTGCCCACCATCTCCATGTATACTCTTTTTGTAAGTTCTGGGAACTTGTCTTCGTCTTTTATGTCGCAGTCCGAGTATTTGCACTTCCCTATGTGACCTAGTAACTCTGGTCCTACCTGCACCCCATATGATATGAGTGGTAGAATGATTTATGTTGTCGGTTTCTTGCGAGGTGATATGGGTATATGTATCTTGTCTTTCCTTGATGGCAATGGCTGGCTCAAATTTCCAATGACTTCTCTTTGTTCCTCAGTCTACCATTCTAGATGACCCGTGATATCTTTGACCGCTCCCTTCAATGGGTGGTATGATATGGTCGTTTGAGACTCATCTGGCTCGATTTTTGCATCCAAATTCAGCTTCGTTCCATTTCCTTCTAGAACTGGTCTAATGTTTTCTGGTTGTAACTCCTTCAGGGTTTCTGCTTCCTGGTTTTGTGGCTCCTGTACTTTTGTCAGTATGTCTGTATTCATGCCCTCCAGTGTTGTATGTTGTATTTATTCCAATACGGGTGTCGAGTGTACCAGTGTTGTTTCTGAGGATGGGATTTTGTCGGTGTTGACGATTTCTGGCGGTTATTGTTCACCTTCTTCCACCTATCCTTGTGATCTGGTCTGAACTCTAGTTCTCCTAGCGGTTTGGCTCGCTTCTGCTTTATTGGGCAGTGCCATGGATTTTAATTTCAAACATATGTTGGGTTCGAATGGTCTTTGTGACCTCTGTGAACTTGCTCTATGCTTTTTTTCTTCTATTTATCTTTGTCTGCTCTTCTTTCGTGAATAGACTATTTTCTCCCGCGTCTGTGTGTTGTATGGGTTTTCCATGAAGCTTATCGATGGCGCTTCCTTCATTATGGGTTTTAATGCACCTTAACTACGGGTTCAATGCATCTCCGGAAGTTTCATACTTGCCATTAATCTTCCTTGTCGTCTTCATTTGGTGTGTTTAATGTGGCATCCCATCAGTCCTTGCCGTCCTTTAATTCCACCTAGTGTTGTCATGTCGTCCTGCTTTTTTCGAATTTGATTTTCTCGCTTGTTTCCCTTTGTATGTGACCGTTGTCCTTCTCCTCATCGATTTTGTGTTCCTCGGTGTGCTTGATATTTATTTCTCTTACGCATTGTTCCCTTTTTGTTTCTTTCCTTTTGTTCTTTTCTTTTTCCATATACTGTGTGTATGTGTGTGTGTGTGTTTTTCACTACGTGGTGGTTGGTCGACTATCCTTGTAGAGCTTCAATCAGCTCCCATTAATCATCCCTCTGATTTTTGCGCCTGATAAATATCTTAACTATACAACTCCTCCATTTGTGATAGATTTTACTTAGTATGGCCCTAGCCAATGCATTATGAGCTTTCCCAGGTGCTTAAACGATTTGTTGTCATACATCAGTACTAGATCTCCTTCCTTGAACGTTTTCTTCTTGATGCGTCTTTAGTGCCAAGATTTATCTCTTTCTTTATGAACTTGTTGGTGGAATCCTGCCAAGATCTGGTCTTCCTCCATGGTCATTAACTGATGCAGTCTCTCATGTACTTCACCTCGTTCTGTCATTTGTGTAATTGCTGCTACACGCAAGATTGGTACTACAAATTCTAATGGAAACACTTCTTACTGGCCATAAACCAGTCTAAATGGTGTGTGCCCTGTCAACTT
This sequence comes from Picea sitchensis, assembly GCA_010110895.2. Lineage (NCBI taxonomy): Eukaryota > Viridiplantae > Streptophyta > Pinopsida > Pinales > Pinaceae > Picea > Picea sitchensis. The sequence goes on from SNQJ01S0023672.1 coordinate 181,154, forward strand.
TTTCCATGTAGTCCTGTATTCCCATAATATTGTTGGTACATTGAGGTCCCATTCGTCCCTGTTGACATTACAAATATTTGTTAGCACATTCTCCAGGATTTTGTTGAATGCTTCCACTGTGCCATTCGCCTCTGGGTGGTATGCTGTGCTCTTCTGGTGATGGAATTAAAACTCTTTATTTATAGCACTGATGGTGTTGTTGATGAAGTGTGTGCCTTGGTCACAGATTAAAATTCTTGGACACCCAAATCTAGTGATTAATTGTTTGAATAAAAAATGTGTTGTTGTTTATGCGCTACAATCCTTCACTGGTGTGGCTTCCACCCATCTGTTTAGGTATTCCGTCACAGTGATAATGTACCTTGCTCGTGTTTTTTTTTTTCTGGTGGTTGATTGGTCCCATAAAATTTATTACCCATTTATCAAATGCTTGGAGTGTTACTTGTGGTCGTAGTGGCATCTCTTCCCTTATGTTGGGTTTGCCTACCCTTTGACAGACATCGCATTTTTGACATTACTCCTTCGAGTCCCTATGAATCATTGGCCACCATAGTCCTGCGCAGTAGCTTTACTTGCATAGTGTCCTCCTTCTATCCCTTCATGGGCTTCTGCTAAAACTCTTGGTCTTTCGTTCTCTAACACGTACCTTCGCAAGATGTTATCTATGCCCATCTTATATAGATGTCCTTCAATCAATTGATAGTAGACAGCACGGACTACCAGGTTTTTATTATGTGCAGTATTATACTCTTGCAGCATAGTACCTGTGCTCAAGTACTGAATGATGTCTGCAAAGTATTCATCAGCGATATGAACTGAGAATAGTTGTGCATATGGAAATTTGTCTTCTAAATTCGTAGGTTCTTCTCCATTGGTGACCCTTGATAGGTGGTTAGGTCTTGCATTTAACTTTCCTAGTTTGACGATTACTTCAAAGTCAAATTCTTGGAATAGTAGTAACCATCAACAGATAATCCCCCCAACATTGGCTTGTTGACTAGATATTTCAGGGCTGAGTGATTTGTGAACATCTTAAAGTGTTTCCCCAATAAATAATGTCTAAACTTTTGCAGTGCATAGACCATAGCTATCCCTTCTCTTTATGTCATGTTATAGTTATGTTCCAATTTTGATAGCTTTCAGCTTGCAAATGCTATCAGGTGATCCAAATCCCCCACTCCTGGCTACGCCAAGATAGCTCCAAGTGTTATGGTTGATGCGTCTACATGTATGTGGAATGTCTGCTCCCAATGTGGAAAGACTAATATTGGCACGATGACCATCTTTTCCTTTAGTGTATCCAGACCATGTTGGCACTCGTCGTTCCACTGAAACTTTGTATCCTTTCTTAGCAGTTTTTCCATCGATGAAGTTATCTATGCATAACCTTTGATAACTTTCCTGTATTAACTTGTGTGCCCCAACGTCACTCTTAGCCGATGGAATATTTTTGGTGGTGGTAAGTTAACAATGACTGTGATCTTTGCACGATATACTAATAAACCCTATTTGCATACTATATGGCCCGATAGTATCCCGAACGGTGTTCTGAATATGCATTTCTTTATATTCAGTGATATCTGACACTGTCTGCATCTTTCCAACATTATTCGTAAGACTTCTACATGGTCTTTCAACAAACTGTAGACTATCCAATCATCCAGGTATACTTCAAGAAATCGGTGGATGAATTCCTTAAACGTAACAATGACTACTCTGGAAAATATTGTTAGTGCATTCTTCAATCCAAATGGCATAACTGTGTACTGATACGATCCCCATTTTGTCACAAACGCGTTGTTGTATCTGTCTTCTTGTGTTATCTTGATCTAATGGTAGCCTGAGAAATTATCAGGGAATGAGTAGGATTCATGTCCTCCTACGTTCTATAACACTTCATCCATGAAGGGTGTAGGGAATGGGTCGTGTAGGCATGCATCGTTCAACTTCCACAAGTCGATGCATATCCTAATCCATCCTTGTTTCTTGCCCCGTACTACCATCAGGCTTATCCATTATGATTCTTCGACTGGTTCTATGATGTCAGCCTCGAGCATCCTATCAATCTCAACTTTGACTATATGCTTATATATGGGGTTCAGTCTATATGGTCATTGTGTAATCAATCTCTCTTCAGGTCTGAGTGGTATCTTCATCTCTCCTAACTCTCTTGTTATACTCTTCATCTCTGTAAATGTTGTTGGGAACAAGTCATTGTATTCGCGCAATAACTTTGTTATGATTTCCACTATTTGTTCATCCCATTAATCTCCAATGTTGGCCATTTTGGGATGCTTGATTGTCCCGATGTCGAATTTATTTACTTTAATCGATGTGGAAATTACTTTTGATTCTATGGGTGGGCCTTCAACATATTTTTCTACTTCTGCTTATTCAACCTGAATATTGCGTGGATCATCTTCATCCAATGCTTCCTCTTGCACATGGTAACATGACAACAATTCCTTGGCTGTCTATTTATTCTGTTGTTTCTCTTCTATGATAAGTTTTGTTTCTGGTACTTGGATGAATATCACTCCTCTTATCTTTTTAAGAGCAGCATCTATGTTGGGGTTCTCATGCTCAAATGAGAAGGTGACTATGAAATTCTATAGCAATAACATCCAAGTTATAGTTCCTTTGTGCAATTCCTAGTCTGTATACCAGTTTGTTGGGATGCCCTCGAGAGTGTGTATAAAGTAATGAGGCCATTCCTCTGGAGGTGTCATTTTCCATAGTGTTCTACACTCTTCCAAGTGTTCTGCAGGTGCTCTTTGTCCATCATAATTCTGTTGTTTGTTGTTTTTTTGTTCTGCGTTGAACCTTATGCGCAGTAACCGCTTGCATTGGTACCAGTCTATGATTGTCTCTTTGTGTGCACCCCAACATCATGCAGGTGTGGCCTTGAGTTCTAGATCAAGTGATAACAGTCTCTAGTTCTCTAATACTTCATCTTTGTACTGTGCTAAGAATGTTTCCAAATCGTTTACTCCATGGAAACTGAGTGGTTCTCTGATTTATGTGCCTACCCATCTTACGGTGTGGTATATTTGTGCACATCCCCTCATGGATATTTCATGTAGCCTTTGTTGGAAGTTCTCTAAACCGGTATCTGAATATATTGCACAAGAAGTGATGCTCCACCAATTGAGTGTCACATCTACAGTTGGGTTTACATAATCCTCATCGCCCGCAGTTGTTCTATACAATTGGTTGATTTATTCTAGGTCCAAACAAGTAGGTTCTACGAACATCTCTCCTTATGATGGGTATAATGGTGCGATGACCTTGTATTCTTCTCACTTAAATGTCATTTTCCTGGTCTTCAAGTTGATTATGGCCTGGTTTTCAAACGCCCAATCCAGACCAAGAAATGTTGGGTAAGGTGTCATGCCATCCACAATTGCAATGACTTCAAAATCTGATTTAGTGCACAGTCCATCTAGGTTTATTGTCACTCCTTTCAGTATACCTATTGGTAGGACTTTGTCTTGGTTCGCCAGTTTCAATTGAATAGGTGAATATCCTAATGTGAGCTATCCCATGCATTGCCATGTCTTCTTTGGTAGTACATTAACTTCAGATCCTATATCTAGTATAATGTCTCCCATATTGAAATCTCCAATGTTGGCATTCAATCTAAATTCCCTACTTGTTCTTCTTCTTGTGTGTAGGTGATTGACATTTTTTGTTTCTATCTTTTCTTTCGTCTCGAAGCTACATTTTTCTAGTATGTTTTGCAATATTGTCTCAGATGATGGATCACTTAATACCTTTACACATGATTGCAAAAAGATTTTGATTGTACTTACTTGTCCCATTGAATGTATTTCAATGGTATTATCCAATAGTGGAGGCATTTCGTATTTGGGTTCTTCCTTGCTTTGTTGTGCAGTTGAAGTCGTCGCAATATATTCCTTCTGAAATTATTGTCTGGCTTGCTTAAATATCTCCTTTTTCTTTCTGCACGTCGAATTGATTCCTTGGTTCAACGTTATTTTTCACCCATTGATTTTTTGCTCGCGCTTGTGGAACAGTGTCATCCCCTGTTTTAGATCCTCCACGAGTAACTATATTAATGTTTCATCCTTCATCCCTTGCTTCGGTGGAAATCCACTGAACATTCTGGTTGTTTTGATTCCTCTTTTCCTAAATTTTTACTAGTACTGCCGGACATTCTTCTGTATCATGGTCCGATGCGCAACAATACATACAAGTTGTTGGTGGAAGTGGACATTCCCTTGTGTAATGTACCATTTGTTGATAATTGTGACAGACCACTGGTCCTCTACCTCGTCCAAAGACTCCTCTTGCTCGTCCTCCACCTCTATAGCCTGCTCTATCTCCTGTCGACGCATTATATTGCGGTGCCTGATTATAATGTGCGCTATTGTACTGAGGTTGTGTTGCATTGTACTATGGCTATGCATTATTGTATGGTTTTTGCACATTATTATATTGTTGTTTCATAGTGTTGTATGGAGCTGGAGCTTGATTAAACTGTGGTGCATCTTGCCCAGTCATTATTTCTGCCTACACCCTTTACGCGTCTAATGTCTGTTATCACATCAACTCCATAGTTCTATAATCTTTGTCATCATGGCCCACTGACTTGCAAAAGGTGCAATATGAGCTTTTCGGGACTGTCTAGTATTTTTGCATCATCGTGCAGTGATAAGGGTCATGACCTGGTTTCTTACAGAATTCACACCATGGTCCTCCTATGGGTAACGAGTTTGGCATTCCTACTACCATATACTGTGCGAATGTTGGACATTCGTTCTTGTGGTGTCCTTATGTCCTGCATGTGGTACACCAAACAACTTCTTGTTTATCCTTGTTCTTATTATGTTTCAGCTGAAACATTAAGTTCTTCAAGTCCTCCTTAAGTTTTTCAATAGCTGGGTTCGTTTGTTGATACTGATTTTCTTCCAGCTGTAAGGCTTCCTACAGAGCTTCTGTCTATGTTTGTGACTTCTGTTGTCACAAAGGGTATTTTAAGTGTGCTAACAGTGAATTGACAAATAAGTGTCTATGATGCATCTCGGTCATGAGATACTTTAACTTTCCCTTCAGTCACTTGAATATTTGATCAATCTCCCACACAGATTCTCCTAGTTTATGTCTTATTTAGATCATCTCATTCACGTATTGATCCTCTGAGCTCAGCTTCTGGAACTCATTTATCATTAGCTTCTTAATGTCTGTTAGTGTCCTTGTCATCCCAGGGGAAATGTTTGCATCCAAACTCATGTACCAGTCTAGTGCACGGTCTCTTAGTGTAATCGCTAACTGCGCAAGTTTAGTATCTTCATCAATGATCTGTTTTGCTTCCCATATCTTTGCACAAATAAATAAGTGTTTCTCAGGGTATTTTGTTGCTTCTCCTCAAAATTCGGGTAATCTGATGGTGAGATCGCGTCCTACCATTTTGAATGTTGAACTACTACTCCTGCGTGGTGTATATACTTGACTAGTGTTGCTTGAACTGGCTCCTCCAGTTGATGTTCCTTGTGTGGATGTACTTCCTGTTGTCTAACTTCTTCTGAACTTCAGTTTTCTAAACGGTGATGTTCTCTTTGGTGTATTAGTTGCACATGGGTTTATGGGTTCCACATTGACATTGATATGGATAGGATTTCTACCTTCTCTTCTTGTTCTTGGGCCTCTCGTCTTCCTCTCATACGTTGCACGCAAGATTTACTCAATATGTTCCACATTTCAGAGATCCTCTACCTCTTCCTCATCACTTGCCAAGACTTCCCTCGCAACAATGACTCTCTTATTGCTATTTACCTTGTATTGGTAGGGTACTCCTCTATGCATCTTTCTGACTATCGCCATGATCTTCTTAATCTGGTCGTTGTCCATCATGATCGGGTCCAAGGGTTCTTCCTACTTTCCCTTATCCTTTTCTCCTCTTTTGGTCAGTGCTTCGCCCCTTCCCCCATGCACGCAAGGAAGTTTAGTTGTCTAACTCCATTATCATTATACCTTTTTTATATAGAAATATCTTAATCAAAGTATAGAGTGATCGAATGTACCTTCCTTGGGGTCCTCGTTGAAACTCTTGCTCCGTTGTGTTGTACGACCTCATTGTGTCTACTACAAACTCTGTGATAAAACCTACCACAATACTATCAAGCCAAAATTTTACTGTGCGGGTGAACTTGTTGTTCACCTGTTGAAGCTGCTCAATATGTACTAGGGTCCACTCTAACTGTCGAATCTGGATTGTTGCGAGGTTATCCTTCAACCTTAGCATCCACTCCTGTAATAAATGTAGAAAATCATAGAAAAAGACTTCATGTAAATCAGTAAAGACGTATTTCTCAAGGTATTTGTGAGGTGTTAGTCTAGGGTTTCTATTGTCTTTTTGTGCAAACTCTAGTTCCTTAGTTCTTAGCCAAGTTTCGATCTCTTATTTTGTGGGATTCCATGGCCTCAACATTCCCTCCTAATGGCTCATTGGTCTCTTCCCTAACCTTTTCTTAATCTGCTTCCAACAGATCTTCAAGTTATCTTCCCTACTCAATCCTCTCTTGTTCCTACCAATGGCAACGTAACCATTTGTTGGTTACTTCTATCCTATACTTTCTAAGTTTATTGGCCTAGGGTTCATGTATGGTCAGGTTTCTAGCAAAGCCTCTAAAACTATCGACCTTCCTGGTAAACTAGAAGGGAACGCAACACACAGAATGTGTTGGATAGTCTCACCTGAGATAGCTTTGATGGGTGGTTGTAATACTCAAGTGTTTATAGCCTAGGATTGAGTGGGAGATAATCCAGCTAGATATTGTACCATTATTATGACTAGTCAATGCAACATATTGTTATTCACGACTTATGGAGTAAATCCATAGGCTTTTTCCCTTAATATCGCGAAAGCACTAAACAAGCAATAAAATAACTCATTCATTCAAAAAAATAATAAAGGCTTTAGATAATAAGATATGCAAACATTCATTACATAACATGGATGTTACCATGGTTCACCCCCTCCTGGGGATACGTCCACAAAGATTTGGCTATCATCTCTTTTATTATATTATGTTTGCATCTATAGCGTCGCGTGCTTACAAATATTCTCAGTCATGTGAGATCTATATGAGGTGGACTAGATCGCACCAGGCTCCAGAGCCTATGATCTAGCCCTCAAAATCTTCCCTCCCTTGTCCTCTCTAGATCAACATCTTATACAAAATAGGTCTTACAGCAAAACATTACATATCTCATCAACTCATGCATAACTTACAATAGCATAATAGTAATCCGTCGCCAATTGAACTAAACCATGAAAAATATAACCCCCTATGATACCTACGTATCATTATTTATATGCTTCTAGCTCCTTAGCTGTTTACAATTGATTACCAAAACCCTAACCCTATTATCATTAGGTCTTCCTCCCATGTGTGTGTGTTGTTCCTCCTTCCATTTATTTCTTTCCCTTGCATGCATGCGTGTTGTTCTTTCTTCCAGCTGTTGCTTTGTTGGTTCATGCTTTCTTTCCTAAAAACAACATGCTTTTCCACTTTATCCTTTGGCCTTTGGCCTGCCTCCAACAATAGTACAGGTTGATTGGTACAGGTTGGGTCAGGTTGCAAGTTGTTGTGATAGAGACAACAAAGGGTTTGAGTTTCAAAGGTGAAAACCCTAACTTTCTAAAGGTGTCTGCAGGCTACAATATAGACAGGCTACATACATACGCAGGCTGAAATATAGACAAGTTGTGTACATATGCAATCTACAACATATACAAGTCACGTACCTATTGGTATTTGTTGGTACATGTTAATTATTGGTACAGGTTGATTACAGGTTATTGGTACAGGTTGGTTACAGGTTATTGGCATAGATTGGTACATGTTTATAGTGGTATATCTCACAGTGACAGTGCAGCAATGATTTCATCATTTATTTGACACTTAAATTTTAGGGTTGCAGGATGGCGCAAGGAAAGGGGGTTGTAGCCTCCTTCCGGCTAGTGCCAGAGAATCAGGGATTTGGAGCTCCCTTCAGGTTGGAGCCTAAGAACTAGGTGGTTTTAGCCACCTTCTGGTTGTATCCAGATAACATAGGAGGTTGCAGCCTCCTTCTGTTTGTAGCCAAAGAATTGGGGAGTTGGAACTTCCCTTAGGTTGTTGCCTGAGAAACTAGGGTTTTGGAGCCTCCTTCCAGTTGATTCCAGTTGGAGCTGGAGAATTGCAAGTTGGTGCTTCCTTGAATGTAATTCTTAAATACATAATAAAATCATTTCATCATTTTCTCCCGCATTTGGTTTCCACATAAAATACTGGTGTACTCTGCATTGTGTGGATGTGTCTATTCTTGGTTATTATGCATTGATGGATGTTAATGTTATATGATGCAATAACATAATACTGATGAATTGATGTACATTGTTTAATAAGTTAAAGGAATATAAATTGTGGTTAAAAGGATTAATAAGTGGTATAAATTTATCATTACTGATTC